>OVBE01001297.1:0-38040 GCA_900406425.1 Iberis pinnata | reverse complement strand
ACCCTATTTGTGATTTTATGTTTTCAATTTTTTAATTTAAAAATCATTACAAACGTAAATAAAAATATGATTTTTGATTAAATACTACAATTGAAACTATTAAATTTTTACTTTAGCTAAATTTAATTCATTATTTTTAAGAGGTATTCCATAAACATCATTTAATTAATAAATTATTAAAATAAATTAAATATTTAAAATAAAATATAAGAAATGTCAGAAAAATACCAAATTTTTATAAATAGTTGAAAAATCACAAGCTTTTATTTACCAAACCAGTAAAATAGTGACGTTAAGTTAGTTAACGGAATGGATAAATTAAATAATTACATTAGTCAATTTAGCGAAGAAAATTGAATGGTTTGGTAAACGAAAATGTATCAATTAAATTGAAACCTTCCAAAAAGTCTAATATTTAATTATATAAGAAAATTATATTTTTTCAACCATTCTTTAAAATTCAATATTAAAACTACATTTTCTCTTTTTGCATCACAACACCCGTAAGCTCCTCCAGGTGTTGAAATTTGTATTCATTATATGAAAATATTTTCCCATAGATTTACTGAACGGAAATATATCCATTTCATCAATCACATCTCAACTAATATTTAAGGGAAAATTAAGGAAAGTTGGTGATTCAAAATCTCAATCATGAAAAAAATGCTAATATACAAGTCACTATACAATAGAAGGAATAAATTTTTATTTTGTACTATCACATCCGTAGGCTTTAGTTTTTTCTAGCTTTTGCATTTTAACCCACAAAGTGAAAACACAGATTCTAAAGATCTTTGATAGGCCTTCATGATACGACAATCATCCTCCTCTTCTTCTTGCATGAGTTTCTAATTTTGCGCTTCAGTTTCTAATTTTAATTTTAATTTTTTAAAAATCATTGGAGTTTCAGGCTTTTAGATCATAATCTTCTATGATATATGGAGTCGGCCATTGATAATACTTAATAAGGCATAAATTATTTCTTTCAAAAAGTTTAAACTAATGACACTGAAAAAACTTTAGAGTGTCTCAACCACTAGACCAAAGTCTCATAGTTTTATATATTAATTTTTTTTGTTAATGTTTATATATTAATTTATATATTAAGTCAAAGATCAAAACATTGTCATGGATCATGATTCATAATCGAATTTTTTTAATAAAAATTCATGATCGAAAATTTTCTTTGTGCACTATTTTCTTAAACTTTCTTGTTATATGCTTAACTAATAAATTTTTCGAACTATTTAGTTTATGCACGCCGGATCTAAAAATTGTGAATTACTTTTCATCTAATTAACAAAAATGAATTTTCCCGTGACATTTATGAAAGCTCAAAATAGAAAGCTTCAAAACAAGAAAAAGATGAAAATTTGAACTTTATTTGTCAAAAGATGATTACAGCGATTACATTAGTTTTCTTATATATAAGAACAAGACAAAATACCCTAATAGCTGTTGTAACCTAGAAACTTGTGACATCACACAAATCCAATGGAGAAAATTTGTTGTTGAGGACCACTGAATGAGCTGTGTGAGCACACACAGAGCCGTTACTACGAAATGCTTTTGGAGTGAGCTGTGCATTCTTCATTTGTTTGGTAGTGATTACAAATTCGATATGTTCATAAGCATTCAAAGACAATACTCCCGCAAGCAAAGATACTTATTCATCTAGACTAGGTCAGATTATATTAACCAAATCCCTTTGTATTTATTAACCTAAAATCATGAACTAGGTGATCAGGCTAATTTAAGCAATGATAACAATTCTAGACTAAGAACCTAACAAATTAAAATCCATTAAAGTCAAACCCTAACCATCAAAACCTGTTTTTCCTGGGAAATCCCTATAACCTAACAAAGATACTACTCAGACATAGCCACGCAATCAACAATCATCAATAGAGAAAACATATTCAAAAACCAGATTTAATAAAAGTAATAAGAGAGTTCATAATTATTCTCCAAAATACAGGTGTTAGGATTCGTCTCTCTCAGAAAAGCTCTCAAATTATGAATTGTATTGTGAATGGTATTATGTGTCTCAAAATAACCCTAAGCTTCTAACTTATATAGAATTAAAAAAGAATAAAATCTAATAAGGAAAACCAATGATAAGTTTTTGAGGACGGAAACGTCTTTTAGGAAATCTTCAACAAACCTCGAGCATACGGATCAATCGATCCAAGTGTGGATCGATCAATCCAAACTTCCGTAAGTTTGGTAGTCTTCATTATCGATCGATCGATCTACTCCATCACGTGTTGCACATGCTTCTTCTGCGAGACAACTTGACCAGGTTTCAGTAAAATCGTCATAACTTCTGATTGCCTTAATGGATTGACCTCAAATCACTTTCATATGAAAGCTAACTCACTTGGCCAGTTTGAGTTAAAATCTCATCCCATTACATTCATAGAAACATCTCCAAATGTTGATCAACATTTGGCTCTTCTGCTGAACTCTGCTTCTGCATTCGTCAAATTGCATCCATTTTGTGCACAAAACCACCTTTTCGCTCCAGAACGTCTAAAATATCTAGAATCATGAAAATATACAAAAACATAGAAAATACGCGAATGATGACAAATAGCAAGTATAAATACTCACTAAAAGGCATCAAATTCGAGTGATATCACTAAGATACCAAGAAACGAAAATTACTTGGCCAACTCCCTAGCGAAAATGGCGTTTACTAACGATAGAAGCATCATACGAAATATCCCAATATAATTCATCAATACTCCAAGTATTACCATCATCATGGCTAATTCAATCGACAACCTACTACTGCACATCGAACGACTAGTCGGTAACACCAAACCGGACTGGAGAAAGGAAATATGTAATTACATTCTCATGGGAACAGAACAAGAAGATAAGTGGAAAACACAACGCACACAACGCCTTACTCTAAAGGCCTCATGATATACTACTATTGACGAGCAACTATATCGAGGATCCTCCTCAGGAATTCTCCTTCGTTGCATCGTATGGGACGACATACAACATGTGTTAGTTGAACTACATGAAGGCAATGGAGGAAATCACTCAGGTAGACGATGCCTAGCTTTAAAGATAAAAATTCATGAACACTATTGGCCAACAATGCTAAATGACAGCCAAGAATACGCCAGTAAGTGCAAGATGTGCCAGAGACATGAACCAATTAATCATGCACCGACCGAACCCCTGATCACGTCCACAAACCCCTATCCATTCATGAAGTGGGTCATGGACGTGTTAGGACCTTTTCAGGTAGCAAAAAACAATCATAAGTACCTACTCGTAATGACAGATTATTTCACCAAGTGGTCAAATCAGAATCATACTCGACTGTCAAAGCTAAGCAAGTACAAAATACGATGCGATATGATACTCCGATTATATTTCCTTTTGTCCCCACTCTATGTAAACAACTCTTATTCAATACGAGTCGCTACAGGTACAAGATTTCGTATAGAAAAACATTATATACCGACAGGGGCTCCCATACGAGATCTTATCTGCCAATGGCACTAATTTTTGTGCTAAAACAGTCAAAAACTTCTATGCCAGGTGGCCAATAACCCTCAATACAACATGTTATATCCCTTAGCGCAATAGTTAACCAACATTTTTCCTTTGTAATTCTTTCAGATGGAAAATCAAGCTTAACCACTTGAAGCCTTGGTACCCGGAAGGAAACGGACAGGCCGAGGCGATAAAAAAAATCTATAGTCGATGGACTCAAGAAGCGACTGGATTCAAAACAGGGCTTATGGACCAACAAGCTCGACGACGTCTTATGATCCTACCAAAATACACCAAGGTAGTCAACAAATCAGACCCCTTTTTCATTATCACACAAAATCGAGGCCTTGGCACCCTCGGAGGTGGCGGTTTTCAGACTAAGGCGTCTCAAGTTGCTTGACAACAAAATTTCAAACAACTACATGGTACTTGACTCCCTCGATGACGTCAAGCAAATCAGGGACCGAGCTCTCATGCGAATGTAAGCTTATCAACATGTTACAATGATGTATTACAATAATTGTGTGAGTCAAAGGAGATTTGATGAAAGAGATTTGGTTTTATGAATGACATACACAAATACTGCATAGGAAAATGCGGGCAAGCTCGGAGCGAGGTGGGAAGGTCTGTACCAAATATCAAAGATCATTAAACCTAGCGTATACGAGCTCATGAAAATGGACGGAACACCGACTCCGAACTGTTGGAATGCAACAAAAATGAAAAATTATACTGTTAGGCTATACATTTTGTACTGTGAACTACAACTTTGCTTGATCCCTGTTTTTAGGGTACGTAGGCAACCCTCTTGGGTGCAACTGTTTTATTTCATAATTATATATATTTTTTTAGATAACGGTCACTTTGGTAACCAACTACGACTTCAACATTCTTAGCTAAAAAACTCGAGCCTGGTATAAGACTTCAGGAAGAGTCTTTGGCTGCAGAAGATGGGAACAAACACGCTGGCTTTCATACTCTCTCGTGCTGGTTCGATGGATGAAGGTGAATCGATATGAGATCAAACAAGCTGGCTATAATGCTCTCTCTTGTAGGATCAGTAGATGGAAGTGAGGATGAATCAAATTCACCACAAAGACTATGGAAGAATCTCTGATACAGCAAGCAATTTCTTCCAGTGGTGAATCCACACAGAAGGACATAAGCTTAAATCTCTTCAAGTACCACTCGAAAAAGAGGAAAATGCAACTTTATTAATCAACAAAAAATGTCTGAGGTTTACAAGGTTGTAGGGAAACCTTATATAGTGGTTATTCCGCTTAATACCTAATTAGGTCGACACAAATTCTAAACAAAGACTCAAAACAACATGACTTGCAAAATAATTCAACAAAGCGTTTAAACACACAAAACATAAATATTTGCAAACTTAAAGTAAAATAAACCAAAGTATTGTAGAGTGTCTTGGGCTCAAATTTTTTTCCTTTTAAGTCTTATTAACCTTTAGATAAACTTAATTTCACTTGCATAAATTTTATAGATTGAAAATACCTGATTTTGGCTCGGTTTGTGCAGTTTATGAGCTAAAATGAATTTTGCTTGCTATGATCCGTCCAGCTTGAATCCCTTGGTGAATTATACTTCTTCTAGTCCCTTGGGATTTTTATGAGAGTTATATTTAAGCATTTCCCCGTGGTTTTCTTCAGAATCCCCTTTTGACAATATTTGCTCTCTAATGGCCATCTGATTTGTATTAAGTGTATCTTCGAGCTCATGAACGGTCTTGGAGTGATTCTTGTTGTGTTGAAATACATTTCCTGTCAAGAAAATATACTTACATTTATTGGACTAAGGATGGATTTCCTTGAGGATCAAATTGATGAATTTCTCCAGCAACTCTTCATTGAGGCCATCCGAGCTTAAGTTTACTTCTGAATTATTTTTGATGAAGCCTCCAAGTTCCATTGTTGTTATTAGGGTCTGTACCGCATCATTGATTCCTTCTCTAAGCCTCATAGTCTTTGAACGTGTCATGGGAGCTTCTCTATCTTGAAGTACAAGTGTGGGTTCAATGTTTGATTCGATGTCCTCATCATTCTCACCCTCTTTATGAGGTTTTTACCTCAAAACTGGATCATCTACATCATATGGAGAAAGATCAGCAACATTGAAGCTATGTGAGATATTGAAATCACCTAGAAGTTCCAATTGATAGACATTGTCATTGATTTTCTTTAAAATTTTGAATGGACCATCTCCTCTAGGCGCTAGCTTTGAACTCCTTTTTTCTGGGAATCTTTCTTGTCTCATATGCAACCAAACCCCATCTCATGGTTTAAACATCATCTCCTTACGTCTCTTATCAGTCTGCTTATTGTATTGTTCCACTTTTGGCAAAGCTTCTTCAAAAATTCTCCCTTCTTGAGACCATCTAAATTAACTTTCTCAACTTGTGGAATTGGTGAAAGATCCAGCGGGGTTAGTGGATTAAATCCATACACAACTTCAAAAGGAAAATTCTTAGTAGCATAGTGAGTAGCATGATTATAAGCAAATTCAATAAAAGGCAAACAATCTAACCATGTTTTCAGATTTCTACCAAGAGTAACTCTAAGTAAAATAGATAAGGTACGGTTTACTACTTCTGTTTGTCCATTTGTTTGAGGATGAAAATTTGTAGAAAATACCATCTTTGTGCCAAGATTTTTCCATAAGGTTCTCCAGAAATGACTTAGGAATTTTGCATCCTATTCAGATACAATCGTCCTAGGTAATCCATGTAAGCGTACAACTTCTTTGAAGAATAGATCAGTTGTTTGGGTGACATCATTAATCTTGTCACATGGTATAAAGTGTACCATCTTTGAAAATAGATCAACAACAACAAAGATAAAATATTTGTGTCTAATCTTTGGCAAACCTAGCACAAAATCCATAGGAATTCCACCCAAGGTGCATTAGGAATAGGTAAAGGTAAATACAGACCATAAGGATGTGACCTGGATTTAGCTTTGTGACAAGCTACACAAAGAGAACAATGTTTCTCCATATCTTTCTTAAGGTGATGACAAAATAACTGATCAACCACTACTGCCAATATCTTATCCACACCAAAATGACCCATAAGGCCACCACCATGTGCCTCTTTGATCAACAACTCCCGTAATGATCGTTGTGGAATGCACATCCTCTTATCTCGGAATAAGAATCCATCATGTAGATAATATGCTCCAAATGCCACTTTTCCACTTTGTTCATAGGCATCTCCAAATTCTGGATCCACGCATGTCCTATCACTAAGGTTTTTCCTACCGGGTTTTCCTATCACTAAGGTTTTAACGAGGAGAGATAATCCACGCATGTCCGTTGACGGCATCAAAGCTAGCATACCCAAAGTCAATGTTGAAGATATACGAAAGACATCGATGGATGATATCGGAACAACAACGACATGTAAATCGAAGTCTTCGGACAAATACGTTAACTCTGAATACTTTCTATGGAGAAAAAAACATATGATGGACAACGGACATTCAGCTCACCAACTGGCGAGCTGAATCAGACAAATCCAGCTTGACATATCCATCTCGTCATATCTAGCTTGTCAAATCCAGCTCGTCGAATCCAGCTCGCCGGATCCAGCTCGCCAGATTCAGCTGGCATATCTAGCTTGCAGATCCAAATCACCAGATCCAGCTTGCTAGATCCAGCTCGGTAGATCCAGCTCGCAGATCCAGCTTGCCAGATCCAGCTTGCTGATCTAGCTCGCGGATCCAGCTTGCAGATCCAGCATGCCAGATTCAGCTCGCGATCTGACTTCATCACAAACCTCCGATCTTTCGTTTCGTATCGTTCCAAGTTTCCGTTGGAGTTCTACAGAAAAAAACATAAAACTTATTCTTTTCGTATAAATTCTGAATAATGTGTAAATGGTAACAATTATCTTAAACATCAAAGTTACCATAGCTATACCATTATTTCTTACGATTTGCAGAAGAATCATGAAATCCTTTCGTATAAGTTTTATTCGTATGAAACGATGACGGTTAACTTAAACACCGATGATTATCTCGACTATACAATTCAAAGTATCTTTCTTCGGAATAATCGTAAGAACGTGTTTTTACCACTTAATCATACGAAACGGTAATGACTAATGTTTCATGAATTTCATATCGCGTCATCATACGAAAGACCGATTCTCCGATAGGAATCATAAAAACGGCCCACTTATGATTCTAAGTGAGAATTCGGCCCAAGTGCGATGACAATCACAACTTGTTCTGCAAGCCACAGAGAAATGGAAGGAATTCTGAAAAGGAATGTTTCCACAAAAGAATAGGAAAGTTTCCGCAAAAGAGTCGGGGGCCGAAAAGGAAAGCGAACAAGCCAAGGAGCCTATATAAGAAGGATGCAGAGAAAGAGTTGGGGCATACTCAACTCTCCGCACCAGAAAACTTAGTGCTTTAGATTATTTTTCCGTTATTGCTAGTGAGTTGGACTTAATTAGGTTTTATGGTCTCCGTTGCTAGATCTAGGATAACTCACCAATGGTTCTTGAGACCGAGGCTGTGACCTGTTGTAAAACGTTCATGCATCAATTTAGAATAAGACGTTTATTGATCTCTTTTGTGTTCTTGAATTCATTTCCACATTCTTTATTTTCGTGTTCTAATCTTTCCGTGCTTGACTCACAGAAATTTGGGATCTCTGGAAAGTTAGAGTTCTCTCTGATTTTCCGTAATTAATAGAAATCAAACGATGTGAATTTCGGTTCCCATAGTAATCCCTGCTTACTAACAACAAAACCTAACAAGCTGATCAGTACAAGGGTGCACTTCTTGAGGTTAGCATAGAGGCCTTCCTTTCGAAGTGTTTGCAAAACAAGTTCTAGATGTTTAATATGATCAGATAAGCATTTGCTGTATATGAGTATATCATCAAAGTAAACAACAAAAATTTACTTATGAAAGCCCTTAGAACCTGGTTCATGAGACGTATGAAGGTGCTTGGTGCATTTATCAAACCAAAAGGCATAACCAGCCACTCATACAACCCTTCTTTTGTTTTGAATGTGGTTTTCCATTCATCTCCTTCACACATTTTCACTTGGTGATAACCACTTTTGATATCTACCTTTGAAAATATGGTTGCTCCACTAAGCTCATCTAGCATATCATCTAGACGTGGAATTGGATACCTATATTTGATGGTAATGTTGTTTATTGCTCAGCAATCCACACACATCCTCCATGTTCCGTCTTTCTTGGGTACTTAAAGTATAGGTACATCACAAGGACTAAGGATTTTCCGGATGTATCCCTTGTCCATCAAGTCACGAACTTGTTTCTCAAGTTCTTTAGTCTCTTCCAGGTTCATTCGATATGTTGTTTTGTTGGGAAAGGCTGAACCTGGAACAAGATCAATTTGATGTTCTATACCTTGAATTGGAGATAAACCAGGTTGTATCTCTTCTGAAAAATATCCTTAAATTTATCTAAGTGAGTCTTAAGTTCTGCTGGAAGTTCTAAATCATCTAGGCCTGCACTTAGACATTCTTTAAAAAACATTAGTAGCACGGTGCTTTTGGCACTCATGGCTTTAGAAACAGCACCATGAGATAAATATAGACTAGATTTACTTACATCTCTTTCTTTACTCATATGCACTTGTAAATCATGTACTCCAGATGGTGAAAGAGGTGCAAGAGTGAACTTACGGTCTTTGTGCATAAATGTGTACTGGTTGGTGCGTCCATCATTATTAGTATCTCGATCAAATCGCCATGGTCTACCAAGTAAAACATTTCCAGCTTGCATAGGAACCACATCACATACAACTTGATCTTAATATTTTCCAACACTAAATGGAACATCAACTTGTTCGGTGATTTTAAGCTCGGTTTGATCATTGAGGCATCTCAACTTATATGGCTTAGGATACATAGTTTTCTCAGGTCCTAATCTATCCACCATATACTTGCTAGCCATATTATTAAGAGAACCACCATCTATGATCAGATTACATACCTTGCTTTTAATGGTGCATCGAGTGTGAAAGATATTCTCTCTTTGCATTTTATCTTCGGGTTGCATAAGAACACTTAACATTCTTCTGGTCACAAGTAGTTCTCCAACTTCAGGATATTCAACTTCATTCTCTTGATCATTAGGATCATCATATTGCTCATCTTCGGACTCATAATCTCCATTGTTGGTCAGAATCATTATCCTTTGATTTGGGCATTCCCTAGAGATGTGTCCTCTTCCCTGACACTTAAAACATGTTATATCACGAGTTCTTTGAGTATCATTAGAGCACTTACCTTGTTCTGGTCGGTTGAACTTAGGCGCATCAGATTTATTTCCCTTGAAGTGAGAATTTATCTCAATGAATATCCCTTTGTCAAGAGGTTTAGGATTACTTGATGTTCACGTTTGAGATGTTTTACCATGGTTTGACAAGGCTAATTTTCTCTTAATTTGTTGTTCAACTTAGACAGCAAGGTGCAACAAATCATGTAGGCTATTGTATTGAGCTCTTTCCACTTTTCTACTAATGCGCTTTTGTCATCCATCAATGAATTGAGCCATCAAGGCTTGCTCTGATTCTTCTAACTTTAACAAGTTCATAAGCTTCTCAAACTCCTCAAAATACTCATCTACACTTCTAATTCCTTGTGATAACTTACGAAAACATTTTTTTTAAGTCTCTATGATAATGTTTAGGGACATACTATTACCCTCAGGTTTTAATCCAAATATATTCACTGCAAGTGCACAGCAAACACAGTAGTATATAAGGAATCGAATCCACATAGACCAAGAAAATACGACTCTTAGTTAAAAATCTAATCAAGCTAGGAAAATATTTAAAATGATGATTATGTTTTGAAAATAGAAATAACGATAGATTAGAAACGGTTGTATAACAATCCAAATATGTTTTAAAAACGATAGATTAAAAAGGTCAAGGTTAACATGCAAGATTTTATTTGAAAATAGTTCCCAACTCGAAAGAAAAAGATAGACTAATCATCTCACAAGGTGTTAGATCCCTATGTTTAAATAACTAAAGACATACTCTCGCCGTATTTAAATGATTTAAACATGCAATTCAGTTCAGATTCGATATGTTGATAATCCCCTATACTCACGCAAACAAAGGCACTTACTCATCTTGATTAGATTAGACTTCAAAACCAAATCCCTTTGAGTTTATAATTCTAAGATCAATGAACTAGTTAGATACTCTAATTCATGCAATAGGAACAAATCTAGACTGAGAACCTAACAATTTTAATCCCTTCTCTCAAACCCTAACATTCAACTTGGTTTCCTTGGGAGAAACCCTAAAACCTAACAAACAAATTACTCAGACATGATAACAAGAACATAAATCATAGAAAGAGTAAGTATGCAACAATTAAAAACGAAATTGTATATATTGAAATCAGAGTTCTTAAATCTCTTGAATACAGAAGTAGATCTCTTCTCTCTGCAAAGTTCTTTAAATCTCAAGTGTGATTTTTTTCTAAAATTAAAACCAAGAGGCTTTTATAGTTTCAAAAATAAATAAAAATAAAAACTCAATAAGGAAAAATAATAATAAGCCTTGAGGACGAATGTGTCCTTTTGCTTAAAATCACTCTTCTTCGTGTAAAGGGATCTATCGATCCATGCTTGGATCGATCAATTTGTGCTTGAAAAGGGATCGATCGATCTTGTGTGGATAGATCGATCTATAAATCTGTAGGTTATCCAGGAGCTTGGATTGATCGATCCATGCTGGGATCAATCGATCTACTTAATGAATTGTCTGGATCAAACATGCTTCAGCCTGGATCGATCCCTCTGTTTCAATTTGGCCCATTTGCACCAGAATTCTTCCAAAAATCATCATTTTCGCTCAAGAACGTCTCAAACACCTAGAATCCTGAAAACATGCTAAAAATACAAGAAAATCACTGGAATAACGCCAAATAGTGGGTATAAATACCCACTATAAAGTGTTACAACCGTGTGATATCAACTCTCCAATACTTAGATCTGTGCTTGTTCTCAAGTAAAGTAAGACCAATTCTAGAGAAGAGGTTTGAATACGACCACACAAGAACTCTCAAAATCTCAGCAACCCCAAGTTCAGAATTCAAAAACTAAAGGACACTAATCCTAGACAACCACTGCCAATAGATTATTTACCACCACCTAACTAACAACATACTTTCTACTCTAAATCCCAAGTCAATCAAACCATCAAGTCATATGAACCAGCTCATTAGATTCATTTAAGTTTAAACAAGTGCGTTCTTATCTATGGGGAATCGTTCAACGCTCTAGAGTATCCGTCATTCAGGATCCTCATACCAATTTGAGCATCGAGCAACTTCAGATCCAGTCCTTTTCTTCTCCTTTTCTCGCTTCTTTATTCATTCATTTTCTTTTTTCTACTGCTTCTTTTTCTCTTTTTTTTTAACAGACGGTTTTTTTTTTCTGGGTTTGACTACGGAGTTTTAGATCACGCTTTCAATCCTTTTTCTGTACTGTTTTTCTCTCTTTTTTATTGAAGGGAAAGAGAAGGGGATCAGAATCGTACTGAAAGAACTGTTGGTTTTATAGAGGGCTGAAGACAAAAATACCTAGCTCAAAGTATCCGAACACCATAGATAAGAAAATTTAAGATCAATTTAAGTCATAACATAGGAGAGCTAGCATGAAATCATCAACAATCCAATAGACCAAAACTTTCAAAAGTATATCAGTTAATCAATGGGGTTCCAATCCTACATGCAACAATTACTCTAAGCCAATAGTCAAGTAGAGAATGATAAAAAAACTCAATTCGGGTTAGTAGTCATCATGGATTTCGATTATTGTTCCTTCGACTCGACTCAACTTATCTAGACTCATCTAAACACCAAAACGAAAATTTTGAAAATTTTATCAAAATATCAGAATAACATTAGTAGTATTATATACCCTCCCCCATACTTATTTCACACTGTCCCGGTGTGAACATAAATCCAGAAAAGGTTATGACATAAGTCTAAAAGATAATATAAATGAAATAAAAGTACAGAAGTACAAAGTGAAAAGGAAAAAGATACTGAAAATGTGAAGTCAAATTAGTCCGAATGTTGTCCCGAACTGCCACCATCTCTCTATCTCCTAACAGAAGGTCCCCCCTCATCATCACTGCGATCCTGAGGTGCTTTGAAACAAGTTGGGCGTCGTATCTTGGCAATCGCACTCCATATCCTATGAACCATGCCTTGCGTCCTCTCTGTACCGTCCGTTGTCCATCTGATCATCTTAGAATCGGTGAAATCAAAGCGTCGGGGCGGCATGTCAAACTCACTAAAGTCCTCAGGGAGATTAGGCAAACTATCCTCTGGGCTAAGTTCTCGTTGGTATCTTTGTCTCTGGGTGGGTCGCTGACGTCAGGCTTGGTCTCGAGGAAGTTGTGGGGCATTGGATATAGGTGCAGGCGTACCATGAAGATGCTCATATCCTAGTAGAAATCAGATGTTGGCTAGAGAATTGATGCATGTGATCTCTTGCCTCGGCATGTATACTCTACACAACTGTCCTCTCTCGTTCTGGAACTTGTAGATCGTTGGTTTCGCGAACCACTTGGTAGAGAATTGGTAAGGCCAATCAACCCGAGTGGTTGTTGTCGCCTGATAACACGACTCAAACGGGATCCCAACATGCAGCAAAACCGGTGTAGCTAAACTACCTATCACCTCAATCCAAGTCGGGTTTCTTAGGGCATCCATCTTCCGACTCGCCAAGATCTTCGCAAACATCCATCCCAAGTTGCCATCATGCTGAGCTTTGTCCTGGTCAGTCTCATAGCATACCATTTTGAAATGGCATAATGCATAGGGAAGGAGCTCAAGCTCTATGGAATTAACCGCAACCGACTCCGAATTACCGGATAAAGTAGATGCTAAGATCTTTAGAGCTATGCAGATTGCGGGGTTGCAAATAGCTGTGAGCATTGCGGTCCTAGACTCGTACTTCCCGTCCGCTATCACATCCCATAGGTCGGTATAGGAATATAAGTTGCAATTATAGAAGATGCCTTGCTGAACTGGATCCAAAGATGGGTTCGAACTCGGCCATCGGTATCCTATAAAGACGAGCAAGGCAAAATAATTGTACCTCAGTCTCGGAAATGAGAGCATACCGCGGATCTGGACCAGGGTGGTAGATGCGAAGAGAGGCTAGGAACTGCCTTGCAGGGTCGGGATATAGAGGGTAAGCCTGAAAGGGAAAATTCCCGAGACCCATCCAAGTGATGATACCAATGACATCCTCATCCACTCCTAATTCGACCAAAGCTGCATAATCAAAAAAATGAGTGGGATCCATCTTACTCTTCACAAGGACATTGTAGAACATGGAATCAAACTTATCCCACTTGTCAGTGAACTTCGTACCCTTCCAACCCTTGTGGCTTTTGAGCTGAGAAACTACCAGATCGAGTCGGCAATTGGTGAAGTGTGTCTTCGGTTTCCATGGCCAGGGCTTTTGTTGGTACTTTGGATCGATAACCAGTTTTTCCTCTTCTTATTCCTCGTAGTTTGTGCAGCTACTAGCTATCACTTTTCCTTTTTCTTTTGCGGTAGCCCGCTTCTTTCTATGAGGTGGAGTAGTTGAAGCTGAGCGGGTTGTTTGTGGTCGATTTTGCTTTGCGGTTCTCGAGCGTGTTGCTCGTCCCTTGGCGATTGGCTGTTCATCCTCGGGAGTGGAAAGCTGATCTGGATCCCAAGATTCCATCCTGAAAAGAATATAACTCAAGATCCAAGTTGGGAATTAAAGCATGTCAAGACAAACGAGTTAATCATTATGCAATTATCGAACAACATCAACTGTAGAGTCGGAAAGAATCCAAATTCCATCGCATAAACATAGAAGTTGCTAATAAAATCCAAGGAATTCCAAATCAACATAACCAAGAATCCAAGTTCATTCCTAAATAATTCTCCTCTCTCATTTAAGCATATCAATCCATCAAACAATCCCAATACCACCAAACCCAAAATCCATATCAAAACCTCAAACCAAAAATCCAAATTCCTCAATCTTAACATAGCTCAAGAAAAATCCAAATGAATTTATAAATTAACCACGATATATAGTACATAAGCACATATTTAGCCAATTCTATCATTCCAATCCAAAAAAACACAAAAACTCCATATGAACCCTAAATTTTGAATTAAGATGAGCGAATTAGGATTATATACCTTGCTTAAATCAAAATGAAAGTGAGATATTCGGATTGAGCTTTGCAAATCAAGTGGAATAGAGCAAAGAATTGCAAATAATGGTTGAAAATTGGGTGAGATAGAGATGTCGGGATTTGAAGAATTTTTGGAGAAGTTTTTGAAGAAAAAATGGTGAAATATGAGTTTGTATCGAATTAGGGTGAAGAAGAAGGAATAGATCAGTTTAAATAGAGTGAAAACCGGTTTAGACCCAGAAATCAGGTTTATACTAAGTGATTTTATGAGTTACCTAGATGAGGGATCGATCGATCTCTGTAGGGATCAATCGATCCCATTTTGCGCAACTACCTGAACTGTTTGGATTGATCGATCCGTTTTTCTACTGATCTAGATATCGATGGATCAATCGATCCACTAAGGGATCGATCAATCCTTTTGCACGAACAGTCTTGGTGGACTAGATCGATCGATCCATGCTTGGATCGATTGATATGAGCATTCGACCAAATCTTCTATTTCCTGAACTTCTTGAAACACTTTGAACTCAAAACTAAAAATAAAAAATAAGTGACCTAAAATTTAAAATGAATCAAAACTAGGACCTAATAAACTAAAAACAACAAATAGTGGGTTGCCTCCCACTCAGTGCTTGTTTAACGTCAGTAGGTTGACGGTACTTAACTCTAAACTGGGGCTGGATCTGCTAGAGGAATCTCAGGTTCCTCCATTAGCTCTGAAGTAGCTAGATAAGGGTTAAGCCTCTGACCATTTACAACAAATTCATGTCCTTGGTGGTTTCTAAGTACAACCGCACCATATGGTCTTACCTCTTTGATGACAAATGGCCCATACCACCTAGATTTCAATTTTCCTGGGAATAATTTCAATCTAGAGTTGTAGAGTAATACCTGATCACCCGGTTGGAAGTCTCTTGGAATGATTTTCTTGACATGTGCATCTTTTGTCATTTCACTTGTAGATATTGGAGTTTTCATATGCTATGTGGCGAATCTCATCGATCTCATGGAGTTGCAGTTCGTATCTGGGAGGCTGTTGAGGTTGCAGTTCGTATCTGGGAGGATGTAACCATTGCGAGGAAGAAAGCCCCCAAAGGCAATGATGGTGATCCGGCAAGGACGAGCTAGGCATTTGCATCATCCTTTATCTTTTCCTTGTTTTTGGGTTTGACTTTTGGGCGTTACTTTCATATGCTTATTTCGGGATAGGCCCGATTTGGGTCTTTACCTAGGTGTTGAGCATTTTTGTTTATACGACTCCTTAGACGTTTGCTTGGTGGTAACCGTATGCTCGGTATCAAGTTTATGGTTATACAATACTGTTCTCTATTCGAGAGATCAAATGTTAAATAAGCAATAGGTGTTCCAACCTTTGAAAGTTTTGTGATTCGTTTCAATGCATTGTTACGAGGCGAGGCTCGGGTTTAGCGCTCATTCTATGCTAAGGGTTGCTCAGACTAATACCCACTGGGGGTGTGGGATGTGTTGTACGACTGGCAGGTCGTACAACGTGGTGTGTATAAATGATTGTTTCGTTTTGAATATTGTATTATAGGAAGAGGAAAACTAAAGGTTTGGATCAATTTACCGGTCTAATGACGTGTTGGGTATAGTATGGTATTCTCCCCACGATTTTGGCGGGATATTGGCAAATAGGATGGGCGGAATCTGTAAAAAATGTTGTGGGTGGTCCTTCTCTGCGAGCTGGTGTACAAGGACGTTGGCTTCATGTTCGGGCTCCGGCTTGTGTGTTTGCGAGGAGCCCCTAGTTGGGTTTGAGTGTAGAGGACAAATACATCTCCTCCATTTTTTGAGAAAAATTAATAAAGAAAGGTTGAGCGGGCTGGGTCGGAGTGTAGAAGACAAATACATCTCTCCCATTTTTTGAGAAAAATTAATGAGGAAAGCTTGGGCAGGCTGGGTTGGAGTGTAGAGGACAAATACATATCCCCCATTTTTTGAGAAAAATTAATGAGGAAAGGTTGGGTGGGCTGGGTTAGAGTGTGGAAGACAAATACCCCTAAGTTGGGGATCAAGCCTTGGTCGCAGTTCACTGTGTTTGATCTATAACATGCGTAAATAAATGACAGAAATACAAGTATTTATTAGTGAGTATTTATACTTGCTATTTGTCATCATTCAAGTATTTTCTAGGTGTTTTTGGTATATTTTCATGATTATAGGTATTTTGGACGTCTTGAGCAAAAAGTTGGTTTTGTGCACAAAGTGGATACAATTTGACGAATGCAAAAGTAGAGTTCAGCAGAAAATCCGGAAGTTGATAGACATTTGGAGATGTTGCTATATATGTCATGGACTGAGATTTTAACTCAAATTGGCCACGTGAGTTAACTTTCATATGAAATTGATTTAAGGTCAATCCATTGAAGCAATCAGAAGTTATGACGATTTTACTAAAGACTGGTCAAGCTGTCTCGCAGAAGAAGCATGTGCAGCACGTGATTGAAGAGATCAATCGATCTACTCATAGATCAATCCATCCTGAAGACTGCCAAATCTCTGTAAGTTTGGATTGATCGATCCACACTTGGATCGATCGATCTGAATGCTCGAGGATTATTGAAGTTTTCCAAAAAGACATTTCCTTCCTCAATAGTTAGCAAAGGTTTTTATTTTTAGGTTTTATTATCTTTTGAATTCTTAATAAGTCAGAAGCTTAGGTTTATTTTACAACACATAACTTACAATTCACAACACAATTTTGTTTTGAAAGCTTTTCTGAGAGAGACAAATCATGATACCTGTCTTTTAGAGAAGAATTTTGAACTTTTTATTTACTTTAATAAAATTCTGGTTTTGAATATGATTTCTCTATCAATGATTGTTGATTTCTTGACTATGCATGAGTAGTCTCTTTGTTAGGTTTTAAGGATTTCCCAGGAAAAACTGGTTTTGATGGTTAGGGTTTGACTTTAATGGATTTAAATTGTTAGGTTCGTAGTCTAGATTTATTATTATTGCTTGAATTAGTCTGATCACCTAGTTCATGATTTTAGGTTAATAAATACATAGAGATTTTGTTTAACTAATCTGATCAAGTCTAGATGAATAAGTATATTTGCTTGCAGGAGTATTGTCTTAGAATGCTTATGAACATATTGAATCTATAATCATTGCATGATTTAATTATCTGTTTTAGAGATCTAAGTTTAGGGAGAAAGTTATCCTTTGTTTCTAGAAATTCTATTATAGGGGTCTAATACTTCGGGAGGAGATTAGTCTATTGCTGTCTTTAAGTTGAGAACTATTTTCATTGTTAGTCTTGCTTGTCAACATGAACCTCAAACCTGAATACCTGTGGAACTTCCCTATCGCCTAGCGTTTTATTCTATTAATTTACATTCGCTTTTTAATGATTTTTTTACTTATAAATCTCTCTTTAACTTGTCTTAGCTAGAATCGATTTTTAATTGAGAGTCGTAGTGTCTAGTCTTCGTGGGATCGACCCTTTACTGTACTACAAGGATCTGTTCTTTACCGTATAGATTTAGGATTTAAAACCTGAGCCTATCATCTATGCACTTTAGTAGTGGGCCACGTACGCTCCATTTGTAAAGGTTCTCGTCCAGTTGGGTATATCTGGCGCTTTTGGCTTTGAGTTTCCTGGCGTCCCATTTCTTTGGTGGTAAGATCCTGTCAGTTATGTATGCGAGTATTTCTATCCTCCAATCTAACTCCACCTCGACCTCGTCTATTTTCATTGGAACTTCGTCTTCTTCGATGTCTTCCGGGTCTAGATTTACGTTGTATTTTTTTTATTTTTTGTATGACGCATATGGCTTTAGGGGCAGAGATGCTGGGTTTATCGGTGGTTTCGACAGGTATGACTCTGGTGGTTTGGAGATCTGTAGTTGACGCCAGGGCGGCCAAAGCGTCTGTGGGAGTGTTTTCTCCCCTAGGGATTTTGATTAAGCCAAACTCCGCGAAGTCTTTAGACAACTTTTCACTATATATAAGTATGCTTCCATCCCGTCGTCCCTTTTTTATAGTCTTCGCTTAATTGGTTTGAAACCAGCTAGGAGTTGCAATAGGCTCTGACTCGTTTTTCCATGATTTCCGCCGCTAGGCGTAGGCCAGCGATCATTGCTTCATACTCGGCTTCGTTGTTTGACGCTGCAAAGTTCAACCGAAATGATTGTTCGATCATCTCACCCGTTGGGGTAATCAGTTGTATCCTTACTCCTGAGAAGTGGTTTGAGCTAGCTCCATTGACGTATAACAACCACCGTGCCTCGTTGGCTTTGGATGCGATGTCCATATCACTGAGTTCGACAGCCCATTATGAAAATCTCCCTGATTGGTTGGGACTGTGTATGATTGTCCGCAGCGCTTGATTGGAATATACGATGATTGAGTGTGATTGGAAGTAGAATCATAGCTTTCTTGCGGAGTGTACTATTGCGAGAGCCAGTTTTCTATTTTCGGGTATATGGTTTCCGTGTCGTCTAGTATTTTCCTGAGGTAGAAAATCAGCTTTTGGTTGCCCAGTTCTTTACGCACAAGGACTGAACTGATTGCGTGCAGTGATATTGAAATGTAAAGATATAGGGTACCCCTTCTTGCAGTTTTGACAAGATGGGAGGTGTCGCTAGGTAGGTCTTCCGGTCTTTAAATGCCAGCTCGCATTCTTCGTTCCAAATAAATTTTTTATTTCCCTTCAGGAGGTTATAAAACGAAAGGCATATGTCTGTTGACTTGGATATGAACCGTGTTAAGGCTGCTATATGGCCGGTTAGCCTCTGCACCTCCCTTGTGTTCTTGGGTGATGGCATCCTTAGCAAAGCGTTGATTTGCTTGGGCTTGGCTTCGATTCCCCTCTTGGTCACCAAGTAGCCTAGGAATTCTCCTAAGGTCATTGCAAAGGTACACTTACCTGGATTTAACTTCATTCCCTAAGTGTTCAGTATTTGGAAACAGGTGCGCAGATTGCCCACATGATCGTTTTCATCGAAGGACTTGACAAGCATGTCGTCTATATAGACTTCCATCATTTTTTCAAGCTGTTCTGAAAACATCTTATTGACTAAGCATTGGTAAGTTGCGCCAGCGTTTTTCAGGCCAAAAGGCATCACCTTATAGCAATAAATGCCTCTGCCAATAGTGAAAGCAGTTTTCTCCCAGTCGTCTAGATGCATAAGTATTTGGTTATAACTAGAAAAGGCATCCATGAATGAGAGCAGTTTGTAGCTGGTTGTGGCTTCAACAAGCTGGTTGATGTTTGGTAACGGGAAGCTATCTTTGGGACATGCTTTGTTTAGATCGGTGAAATCGATGCATACTCTCCATTTTCCATTCTTTTTCTTGACCACCATGGAGTTCGCTATCTATTCCATATTTCACCTTGGTGATTTACCCTGCGCCCAAAAATTTTTCCCCCTCGTCACGGACTGCCTCTGCTTGTTCGGCGCCCTTTTTGTGCTTTTTCTGCTTGACCGATTTGTAGATTGGGTTAGCGTTCAGCTCTTAGAACATGATGTCTAAGCTTATTTCGGGCATGTCTGTCATGTTTCAGGCGAATGTATGCTTGTTTTCCTTTAGAAAAATAATTAGTTCCTCCTTTGTATCTTTCCGCAGCTTCGATCCTATCTCGATGCGGCATTCTGGGTATCCTGGGTAGATGCAATATTGTGTTACTTCGTCGAGCTTGGGCTCTTCGTATACCGGTTACAGGGGTGGGGTTGGTTCCCTATCTGCAATTTCTATAAGGCCCCTTCCCTACGTTTGAGCTCAGCTAGGTAACAAACTCGGATCGACCTCTGGCTTCCTTTTATGGTTTTAATCCCCTACTTAGTAGGGAACTTGACGCACTGGTGGTAAGTGGAGTGTACAGCTTTCATTGCGTTAATCTAGGGTGTTCCTAGAATTGCGTTATATATCAAAGGTCTGTCTATTACCGTGAACTCCACTATCCTTGATACTCCTGCTGCGTCTGTAAGCAGTTTGATCATCCTGGTCGTCATAGAGGTCTCACTCGTGAAGCCAGTTAAGGGTACGGGGGGACCCTTGATTTGTGAGTGATCTATGTCCATTTTCGTTAAGGTCTCTTTGAAAATTAGGTCTACCGAGCTCCCATTATCTATAAGTATTCTTGCGATCTCGTATTCTTTGAGGAAGAGGTCGATGACCAACGGGTTAGCATGAGGGACGTTTAGCCCGATGGTATCCATCTCGGTGAATAGGATGGGTTTCCCTTCTTCCTGGGGTTTGACTTGCCAATTCTCACATGAGGCCGTCCTACGTCCATAAGCCTTTATTGCGGTGACTGAGTTAAGGCCGAATTTGTGGTTTTCCATGATCATGTTGATTTGTTTCTTTAAAGTAGGAGTTGGTGCCGTCTAGGGTAATTCTTCTCGGGTTCGCTTTGGGGGATCAGTCTCTCCATTCTAGTCATCTACTCATGGCTGGGAATTTGCCGCTTTCACCTTGCTGGGTTCCACTAATTCTCCTGATTGGTACTTGCTGTAGAGGAAGGATTTAAATTTTCTGTATTCCTTAGTAGAGTGGTCGTCCTGATTGTGGTAATCGCAGTGTTCTTGACGTTCCCCTGTTCCTCAATTTGTTTCCATTGGTTCCAAGGTCCGCTTTTGGGTTTTCCTGCAAAAAGGGTTTGGTTCCCTGCTGGGGAATTTCGTCTTGGGGCAGCCACCTGATTTGCTGAATTTTTCTCCCGGATCCTCTTATGCATTTCGATCAAGTCCTCTTCTATTCGAGCGAATACTTTTCCCCGGTGTAGTGCGTCGTCGATCGTAGCTGGAGGGTTCAATATTAGATCCTTTTGTAATTTGGATTCTTCCCAAACCGCGTGTTAGAGGGCAACGATGGCAGCGTTATCGGTGACTACCACTCGGGATATTACTTCCTTGAATTTGTCAATAAATTGTCGGAGGGGCTTGTTCGGACCTTGAGTCATGCTCCACATGTTTGCGTCTGAGATGTCTCTCTTGATGTATACCGAATAGAAATGGGGAGTGATACTAACTAGGATCAAATCATGCTGAGGGGGTTTTGACACCAACAAGAATCTGCATTTCTTGAGGGGGAACCTATTTCCCGAAGAAGACAATAAATTTGTCATAATTAATACATTGGCATGAGGCATCTCCATACAACTGTAAAATATTAACAGCTGAATCACAATCAACTAATGTAGCCAGACAGAAGAAAATGCTATCATCAGCAAAAAGTAGATGTGATATAGGCGGACAAGCTAATGCCATTTTGATTTTGGAAATCATACCCTGGCTTCGGCAGCCCGCAAATTTGCGATGAGGACCTCAATACAGAGGATAAATAGATATGGGGACAACGGATCGCCTTGTCGGAGACCACGTGAGGGCTTAATGAAACCCTTCGGTTCACCATTAATGATCACCCGATAAGACACTGACGTGACACAAAACATTATCCAAGTTATCCATTTCGGAGCAAAACCTATTTTAAGCATTAAAGCCCGAAGGAAGACCCATTCCACTCGGTCATATGCTTTGCTCATGTCTGTCTTGATAACTATAAAATCCTGCATACATCGCTCTTTGAATTGAGAGCGTGAAAATCCTCCTGGGCTAGGAGAATATTTTCAGAGATCACTCGTCCTTGAACAAAAGTCGATTGTGTCTCTGAAATAAGACTCGGCAGGATACTCTTCAAACGGTTGCATAATGCCTTTGATATAATCTTGTAGATCATATTACACATACTTATTGGTCTAAAATTGGGTATCTCCTTTGGACGGTCAACCTTCGGAATCAAACAGATATTCGTCTCATTAAGACGTTCATCTAACTGACCGGTTTCCAACAAAATTTAAAATTCTAGCACTACTTGTGGACTAGAAAGATGCCAATATTTCTGGAAAAACAAGATTGTCATTCCATCAGGTCCCAGAGCTTTTTCGGGTGACATTTTGAAATAAGCCTTTTGAACTTCCTCGTGTGTAAAAGAAAAACTTTAGAGCAGCATTCATATCATTAGTAACTACACAGCTCAAAGGAACTAAGGCCAGATCCATATTAACACCCCTTAAACTTGTAAAAAGATTCTGGAAATAGTCGACTGCCATATGTTCGATTTCCTCTTCTTTTTCTGTTCATATACCATTCGCATTTGTCAGCCCAATAATGCGATTTCTTTCCCGGCGCTGCTTCGTGGTCGCATGGAAAAATTTTGCGTTTTATCACCCTCTTGGAGCCATGATACCCGACTCTTTTGTTTCCAGTAAATCTCTTCATTTCTCATTGTGGTATGTAGTTTCTCCGTAAGTCTAGATATTTCTTCAGATGAAGATAAATTGTTTGAGTGGGCATTATCAATCTTTACTCTCAGCGCTTCAATATCCACAGCGGAGTCACTGTTCAGGCCCTTATGACATAATTTTTTTTAATCTATTTTTCACTTTTTCGGCCATCATTTCTCTTAAATTCTTTTTTTCTCACTGTATTTTTCTTTTCTTCATTTATTTAATATATATATATATATATATATATATATTCCCAAAAGCATATAAACAAAGCATACAAACAAATCTCAACATAATGTTTTTATTCACATAATAATTTTGTCCATAACATGATAACTTTATAATAATCGTTGATGATTTTGAATTCTCTTTATATCATACATATTCCAAAAGCATACAAACAAATATTCTAAATAGGATTCTTGCAAATTGTCATGGTCCGTAGACGAATTTGATTTATATTCACATTGAAACCTTATTTTTATTAACATATGAATACAAATTATCTATGGATGAATATATGTAAGCAAAAAAAAGTCTCTCACTACAAGAAAACTTCACATTGATATCAGTTTGTGATAGCATAAATTTTGTAAGTGTTATTTTAGATGATTTCCAAAAATCCATTAAAAGAAATCTAATTTTTGCACAGCCGCGAGGACAAAAATTCATCTAGGAGGAATTAAACCTGAGCCCTCCTCATAACGTGGGTGCACGCTTTACCATTTCAGTATCAAAGTTCAAGTCATATAATGCAACTCTTCATAAAATATGTATTCCCCCTTGACCCAGTCTCCAACACTTAGCAAAAGTTTTCACGAAATCATCTTTTCTTTTATTCGTTTCCCTCTATCATGGTAAATTTCCGAACGAAAATATGTTATGGTCGACTGATTCTTCTGTAATTTCACAACAAAAATTCAATCGATTCAGGAGCAATCAAAAATTGTTTCGTTCTTACACAACAAAGAGGCAGAAATCAAATTAGATTCTTGAGCAATCCAAGATCAGTTATTGGCGTTCGCAAAAAATGTTGGTGCGGTTGTGTTGTTCTTGAAATGATTTCGAGACCGGACCATAATCCATTTTGTTGATACTTTAATTGTCAATTTGCAGCTAAAAAGAGGGTACATTTATACAAATTTTCCATTCTTAATTTGTCTGGTTTCTTTTTCAAAGTTGAAGATTTGTTGTTATTGTAGCTTAGCAATGACAATCATTGTCTCAAATGGGTCGACGTGGCTCACTTAAACAAGATTGATGCATATTGTGACAAAAATGTTGTCTTTGAGAAGAAAATTAGAGACATTAATAGGATAACAGTAAAATCCTACCAAATAGTGGCTGAAAGGATGCATCAGACGTTTGAGAAAGAGATAATAGAGAGGGTGAAATGTTTGATGCATCAGAATTTTGAGAAAGAGATAATGGAGAGGGTTGAAGATTTGACGCTTGAATCTGAATACAAGATGAACAAAATCATGATTTTTATCTTCATTGTCATTTTGGTTCTTGTTATGATCCGACTGAATTAATCATGTTGTAGTCTGTAGTGGTTTTCCTTGTTGTTGTTTTAGCTATTAAAAACATTATCTGAATAATTTAAGTGATGTACTTGCTGTGAATTAGCTTTTCTCTTTTTTCTTTTATTGTGAATGTATGTTTGTTTGGGGTAGCATGAGAGGGTTAATTAGTTGCTTCAACACCAAATGACTCCTAGGATGCAATCATAGCAAAAGATCATAAAAAGAATTGTCTTGAGAAATTGACAAAAAAAAAAATTTCACTTTTGCAGGGTGTTGTAAAATACTGATGACCTTTCAGATTGGTTAGAGACTGCTTATAGTTACTTAGCGTTTAGTTTTAAACGAAAACATTAGTTTTATACACTAGAAGCATTAGTTTTAAGTAAATTTTATCTTACAAATTAAAATAGAAACATTATAGTTTTAAAAAGTAGAATCAGAGATAGTCTTAGAGTAACATTATATAACAACAAAGGCGATCACAAGATCTCCCTCATAACATCCACCTTCGGAACGCTAGGATTTATCACCACATCAGATACACCGTCGAAACTAGAGACGACCATGACAGAATCTGGAACAAACCAAACAATACTCAACATCAAATGAAAAATATATATGAATACACGAGAAAATAGCTAATCGTTACCTTTGTCACTTACCACCCTCCAGAATCGAAGTGCACAGTATGTACCACCATCATGATGAAGTTTAGCCTTCAACCCATCAAAATACTCGACTTGTTTCCCAACAACCTTGCATTCGAGAAGCGTACGACTAAGACAGACATAGTGAAACCAATTAATACACATATACAACACGAAAAATCCAAACTTAAACAACGCGATAACAAATGTGAAATAAGGAACTCACTTCTTATCCATGAGAACAAACGTAAGAACATGAATGTTCTCCATAACAATCATAGACGTCATAGATTCCTCGTAAGAGACATCTCCAATTCATTTAATACGACCCATGACATGCACTGAAAATGAAAGATAAGAGAATGTTGAATTTAACTTAAGTCCTTGAATATATATTTTTTCAACTCTTTTTTATTTTCTCTGTTTTGGTTTTCTTTTTCATAACATTTTTCACACACTTACACATTCACACATCCAAACATGCTATATAACTAGTCCATACCTCTACCTTAGGTTTCTAGACTAGTTTTACACACCAAGTTTTATTACAAAATCTAACTACTCCAATTACTATTCCAACAACTTCCACAACTTTAACATAAACAACTCTCTAGAATACTCATTGATCTTCTAACTTCATTAGTTAACTAAACATTCATTGCTTGTTACCTTCTTTATTCCTTGTGAACTTAATTTGACTTTTTCATTTGAACTTTGCTTAAAGATCAAGTAATCAACTCCAAACAGAGACACTGAACAAGACAAAAGCAAAACCAATAGGTTAAAAGACACACTCGTTCGTGTGATGTAGAAAAATAGCCACGATTACAGCCATGAAAACTCAACGTACCAGAAACTTCTCGACTCTGTGATAGACTCAACCCACCGCAAAGTGGTGAAAACTCCTACATAAATCTTTAATATGGAATAAGTTTTCCAAAACGGCTTGGTGGGAAGAGTGACCAGAAACCTCGATAGATCAAAAATATCCCCTCGTGCATTAAAGAAGCGTTGAAATCAACTCCATGAAGAACCATACATTGGATGTGACATCCCAATCAAAAGAACACAACACACGAATTTCATTAAAAGGGATTCAAAACACATGTAACCAAAAAAGAGATATCGGCTTACAATATCGTCAGATAAGATGAACTCCCTCGCGGTTGCGTGAGGATAGACTCCCCGGAACTTGCGAACAATCTTTACAAAGAACTTATCCTCCCATAATTCATGAGTGAGATCAGAGACGCGGCGTAGATCCATGGAGCAAGATAAGGTATAAGGGTGATAAGGTTTTACAAGGTGTTCTTCGAAAAAAAGAGAGAGACGGAAGGAGCGTAAGGAAGATTTGCTTTCGGTTAAAATATTTGCTTTTAAGTAAAATGAAGGGATGCTTACAGTAAAATGAGTAAAGAGTCGCCTTTTTACACATAAAAATAGACACATGTTCACCTTAAATCTTCTCATCTTTTTCTCTTTAATGATTCTAGACCTTAGATATATTTCATATTAAATCCAATGGCTATTATTGGTTTTCTCTTATGTCATCATTACACTCGCTGGAGGAGAACGTAATAAATAGTTTGTTATATTTTAGTAAGTTTTTAGTTATGTTTTAACTTAAGAGAAAGGGGATGAAGTATACAATGATATGATGAAAGTCTTATTTCCATCCCTATAGTGATAAAATTTGTATCTACAGTTCTGACTTAATTGTTCTTATGCACTGATTTTTATCATCACATTTCCAAATTATGATTTCAATTATTCTTCATACAAAGAGGACTGCTAGTTTCCATTGCCTGTAGTTGAACCAGACATAAAACACATAACACATAAAAGACAAATTCAAATGAGTTTGTTTTAATTTTTACACAAAAGATCAGTTGGTACACACTTGTTAAACAAGTGAAAGATTCCAAATAAAACATAGCCGATTAAATCAGTTGATTAAAGTTACATAAGATGAAACATTAGGCAGCATGCAAGCGCAACAACATCCCCAATCAGAACAGCAACAACCTTCTTCTCTTTATTCTTTATACAGTCAAACTTCTCCACTTTATCTTCAAGCTCAATGATGGTTTTGTTCATGACTTCAAGTATGCCACCAGAGATGTTGAGAGACCCAATTGTTGTTGCAAGCTCACATTGATTCTCTATTATTTCAGAGATTTATCCATGAACCTTAGTGAACTCTTCAATAAAAGCTTCTTCAACCAATTCCACTAAGTTATTTTCAAGTGTAGTCTGCAATATCAACCCATACAATTCAATTTAAAATTAACGATTCACAGTACATCTAAACTATTAAATTACAATTAAAGATTAACGATTCACAGCATAATGAACTATTTAATTAACGATTCAGAATTAATGATTCAATTTGAAACCTAAATTCAATTTGAATTATATTCAAGAAGGTTAACCAATTACCGTTGTTTTGGTACACATGAAGTAACGCTTGTAGGGTGCATTCTCTTACCATCACTAAAGCACCACTGTGACTTCTGGTTGGAACGTCATAATCTCCATCACCTTCACTATCTCTCAACGATGTTGCTGACGAGCACCAACTACACCTTCCCATCTTTCTCGACTCCTCACTCACTCTCTCTCTGATAAGAACCCAAATTTCTAAGAACTTCAAAGGGAGAATTGAAAAGGGAGAGAATCGGTAGTATGATAATTCCTTTGTTCGAAATCTAAAATATGAAAGAGTGAGAAAGGGGAAGAAAAATTTTAACGAAATCTAATTGATTCCTAAATCTAAAAATTTTGGAAATTTTCTTTTTCTTAGGTTAAAAAAATACGAGAAAGAACGATCTATATTAAAGAGGTAAAGTTGGTTAGACATATCTAGCGGTGTAGGTCATGCCACGTCTGCAATCTCATATATCACTTTTCATTGTACATTTTTGAAAATCTTTTTAAGGCTATTTGAGGAGATAAAGTTTTGTAAAGATAAATTTACTATATAAAATGATTTTTAAACTCAAAAAAATAATTCTCATTTTAAAATTAATAAAACTATAATTTTGTACATATACAAGTATTTTAAAAATTATAAATATTATTTCTTATGTATACAAACTTTAAAAGGTATAACCAAATAATACAAAGTATTAAATTAGTATGATTAGAAACTAACTTATATGTTTATATACGCTAAGATTTAGTTTTAAGTACAAAAATAAATTACTAAATCTTATATGATTTTGAGAAAATTAAATAAAAAATGTTATTGTAATTATATTTGAGATGAAATTAGTTATAAAGTATAAGACTTTAGGGTATAAGGTTTAACAAAAAAAAGGTTAAAAAGTTATACGAGGTTAAAAGGTTAGAACTTCAAGCTTGATATTTGCTGGTTATAGTTTTTTCATATTCCAACATTCAAATTTCAAAAAAGAAGAAGTACATTCACTTTATATTGATATATTTTGGGGTTTGATGTAGTTTAGGGTATAGTTGGGGTTTAGGGGTTACGGTTTTACATTCAAACTTGGATTTTTACTTCCCACAGTCTTGGAGATCCCACACTCTTGGATCTAGTTCCCACATTGTTGGAGTTTTTCTAACACTTTTGAAGTTTAGGTGTTAGATGTAGTACATTAGGGTATAGATGGAGTTATATATAGGAAAAATTGGTGTTTTATGTTTTCCTTAGAAAATAAAAAATAATAATAGCATACGAATACATATTGAAAATTAAAGTTTTACATAAAAATGAGTTTTAGCGATTATATAGGGTTTAGGGGTTAGAACATCAAGCATGGTATTGGTGGTTATAGTTTGTTCATATTTAAACTTTTAAAATTCTCAAGATATAAACTATATTTGATTCATATTATTATTTTACTATACTTATTGACCTATATAACCCAAAATAAAGTATTTATATATTGAATTTAGGTAACTGAAATAGATTTTTAAGTTTCAGCTAATAAATACCACTAAATTAATGCTATAGAAAATGTACATTTGGCGGGATTTTGAAATTTTTTAATATGCCACCGAAAAAATCCCCCCAATTTCTCTATTTCCTCACAGATCACACTTAATTTCTCCAATTGAAATATCAAAGAACCATCTTCGTAGAAATTGCATTTCATATTTTGACTTCCAGTTGAAATAATGGATGACTCAATTTATTTTTGTTTTACAGAATCAGGTGTTTGCACTTCAGAAGCCTCTCACGCAGTACAACCAATATGTTAAACCTTATAATCTCTATTGTTGTAAACTTTTTGTAAGTTTTAAGTTTTTCCTATATTTCTAAATTTTGAAATCTATTAATGTTTAATTAGGGTTCATTAAAAAACCTTAAACAATGGTGCAGAAGGTTTGGGTTCAGCTTAGCAAGTATTGTGTTTCGTCGTTTAGTATGAGAGTGAGTAAGTGTTTTCTTAATTTTTATTTTTACAATGAAGAGCTTATCCTGAATACGAGAGAGGTCCTTGGAAGTTTATTCATTCTGTTGTTGAATCTTCAGGTGATATACACATCCTAGTATGCCCATGTAGTGACTTTTGGAATGTAGATAGGCCCTCAAGTAGTGAGGTTTTTGCTCATCTTGTAACTAGAGGAATGGATAGGAGTTATATATTGCAGAAACAGTGGTATTATCATGGAGAATCAAATCCGGAGGATGGTAGTGTAAGCAATGAACGTAATTGGATTAATGAAATTATTGGTTTATATAAGGCAGTTGATAAGAAAGATTTTACCAATCCCCTTACTAACTGTTTGTAGAATAGAAGGGTTTAATCGAATCTACGAAGATTAAAGTTTCAACACTAAAGATATGAGAATCAAACTACTCTAGAGCCAATGATGTTTTTATGTGTATTTAATCTAAGAAATAAAATGCAAAAAAATGAGAAACAAAGAATAAAATAAGATAAAAACATTGGATCATGGATCTTATTATCAATAGATATGATTAACAATCAACCAACAATGAAACAATCAATCAATGTTAATCATTGGCCTAGAATTCCCTTAATTAGACTAATCCACTCTCGTACAACAAATCCCTCTCTTAATCATGCAACTAAAAAAATTTTCTTGGATAATTACACAATAAGAGATAATAAGATCCTAAACCACTAAACTAGCTAAAAACAATCTCTTGGATAGCGTCATTTAGCAAACAATAGTTGGTTCAGAAATTTCACCGAACACTTGTTGGGCACAATTCACCTATGATCTAAATTTGGTTGATCAAGTCAAACCTAGCAGTAACCACACCTATTGTTTGAACATTTAACGAAGATCTTTTTGATCTTGGGGAACAAATAATAAGAGACTTGAGAGAAACTAGAGAAAAAGTGGCTAAACAAAAGATAAATTAAAGATAAGAATGAAAGTTTTCAAAATAAAAGGTGAGTGAATTTTTTCTACAAAATTAGGTCTAAAACATATTTATAGTCTCCAATAAATGGTATTGGGTTAACCCAATTGAAATGGGTTTAGAGTCATTTAGGAAGTCAAAATGTTTAATATTTTGGTTTGGGATTGGTTTGGGCAACCGATTCACCCAACCAATCCAGGTCCCTGGAATTTGCAATATTTCTTGGATCGGTTTGGCTAACCGCTCCACCAAACTGATCCGAGCTTTATGTTCTGATTCTGCTTGACATACCTTCAGTAAGGGGTCCATAACTCTTTCATATTTGAATCTATGGTGTCATACAATAGTTCTTTGAAAATCTGACATAAAAGGCTACAAATTTGATGAAAGAGTATTCTCCTAATTCGCAATGAAAGCTAGTGTAAAAGATGAATCTTTAGGATGGACGGTTCGGAGCTTCGAATCTAGCGGATCACAGCTTTGCCGGTTCATATCTTTCAATTTCCTGAGGCGTTTAAGGTGGTTTTTGGTTTGTTGGAAAGCTTGAGTGCATGGATACAATATTCTTCAAGATTTGATGATGAAATTTCCATTGTAAAATCCCCAATTGCTTGATCTATAAGGCTTGTTGTTGATCCATATTAAGTCCCCTTTTGCCTTTTGCATCCAATTGATCTCTCTTTTAAATCTATTCACCCTCAACACCTGAAACATGAAATAATATGCAAATTCAACCTATACATGACTAAATGCAAGTGAATCTACCTAAAATGAATATGAAACAAGAGCTAAAATTCACTAATATCATAACACATAAGCTGCTGAAATGTTTGATGAAGAATTAGGTAATACGAGTGATTTGGGTGAGAGAGAAGTGGCAGAAGATACGAAAGAGGATGATTTACTTGCAAAGCTAGCTGATGCAAAAACATGATTATATCCAAGTTGTGTAAGCCATAGTAATTTTTCTGCTATTGTGTCATTGTTTAGACTCACGATAGAGAATGAATGGTCAGACAAGATCTTCAACAAACTCCTACATACGTTGGCAACTATGTTTCCCAAAGATAATGTCCTTCATACATAACTGTATGAAGTGAATAAGTTTCTTAAGACTTTTGACATGGGGTACGAGAAGTTCATGCATGTATAAACGGTTGTTGTTTAGTCAGAAAGAAATACAATAACCTTGACACTTGTCCAAAATGGAACGTTTCAAGGTGGAAGATTAATATGCACACTGGTGAATTAACAAAGATAGTTCCACAAAAATTTCTTAGGTATTTTCCTATTATTGTAAGGCTAAAAAGGATGTTCAGGTCAGAGGAAATTGCCAAGGATAAAAGGTGGTATTTCAGCAACAAAAGCACAAATGGAATGTTTCACCACCCTGTTGATTATGTAATATGATATCAGATGAATGACAAGTACCCAACATTTTCAGCTGAAGCAAGGAACATAAGGCTATGACTTTTAATAAATGGTTTTAATCCATTCAACATGAAGAATATAAAAGACTGTGTTTGGCATGTCCTGTTAGTCAACTACAACCTCCCTCCTAATGTTTGCATGAAGATGGAAAAATAATGCTCACATTACTTATTCCTGGAGCCATCCAACCTGGTAATAACATTGATGTTTACTTAGAATCTCTAATAGAAGATCTCAGCCAGCTATGGGAAGAGGGAGCTTTGACTTATGTTGCTTATAGTGAAACAACATTTACTCTCAAGGCAATGCTCCTCTGGACCATTAGTGATTTTTCAGCCTATGGAAATCTTGTTGGATGCAAAGTAAATGGTGAAATGGGTTGCCTTGTATGTGGGAAAAACACAAACACTATATGGTTGGAGTCCTGCAAGAAACATGTCTACATGTGTCACATAAAGGGTTGAGAACTCGATCATAGTTATTGGTCAAAGAAGGCATGGTTTGATGAAAAAACTAAGCATGGAAGAAGGGGGAGGATATTATATGGTGTTGATATTTCACGAAACCTAAGAAAATTCAAAAATAATTTTGGCAATTTTAAAAGACCTTCAAGCAAGAGGAGAAGGAAAGAAGATGTAACATGCTCAAATTTTGATAATGAATCAAGTGAGTCAGAGGAAGAAGAAAAGTAGATAGATGAAGAGGAGTTAACTAGATGGAATAAAAAATATCCATATTTTTCATACTGCCTTATTAGGAGGAAATCTCAATTAAGCATAACTTGAATGTGATGCACGTGGAGAAAAATGTAGCTGCAAGTATCTCTAAATTACTACATTGTGGGAAGTCAAAGAATGGGCTTAATACACGTAAATATCTAGAACTACTAGGCATAAGGAGAGATTTGCATGCTAATATGAAGGTAAAAGGGCGTACCTTCTAGCAGCTCCATGGTTTTTGTCTATAGAAGAGAAGAAGATATTTTGCAAAAGGTTATTTGAGTTCAAGGGACCACAAGGATATTATTCAAACATATCCAGAGGGGTGTCACTTATTGACTGCAAAGTCTCAGGACTCAAATCACATTATCATGTATACATGCAGCAATTTTTACATGTATCACTAAGAAGATTTCTAGATAAAAGAACTAGATTGGTCATTATACACTTATGAATCTCTTCAACCGAGTGTGCCAGAGAGTTATAGATAGATAACATGATGTACTTATGGAAGCTGAAATTGTAGAAACTTTATGCATGTTTGAAAGACTAGTTCATCTAGGAAGGGAAGTAAGACTAGTTGGACCAGTTAATTTCCGATGGATGTACCCATATGAAAGGTATATGAAAGTTTTGAAGGACTTTGATGTAACATTACTAGACCATAGGATTGCAATTTATGAGTCCTATCTTGCTGACGAATGTGTTAGGTACTATAGTGATTTCCTGAAACATACTAAAAATGTACAAGAAAAGAAAAAAAGAAATGCTAAGTATGACAACAACTCTATTCTAGATGGTAGACCAATATCAGCATCAAAAAAAATTACACAAACTGAATTAGAGTTGAAGATAGTTCACCTTGTTGTTATTTTGAATATTGATGTTGTGGATTCCTATGTTAATTAAGTTTTTCACTTCCTACTTCAGTAACCACTTAGTCAGACTCGAATTTTAGTAATCCCTTTTTAAAACTTTATGAAGCTTAAATCTTGAGTACCTATGAGATACAAATGCCATATGTAAAAGGGATGAAACTTATTTTTTGAGTCTACATATTAAAAACTTTTCATGTTGGTTAAAAAAGAGGCAAGATCTCTCACTTCAGAAGAACAAAGATTGTAATTGTTCACAACCCAACTATACAATTTTCTTTAGATACCTCTGAATTCAAAAGATCATGATGAAACACTACAATGGTTAGCATATAAATCACGTAACAGTGCAAGGTCTTACACTAGTTAAATAGTGTCTGGCCAGCGGTTTCAAACAAGCACAATTCATAGATAAAGTCAGAACAATGGGGTACTCTATGAGGCTACAGCAATGTGTAGAGCTAGTTTAAAAGATAATTCACATTAGGCTGAGTTGCTTACATACTATGGGAGAGTGGTGGACATAGTATTGTTAGATTATAACATCTTCTGTATTCCTCTACTTAGATGCCATTGGGCTGTCAAAGGTAATGGAGTGAAGGTAGAAGATGAGTTTACACAGGTTAATCTAGATCACAGTCAAGTTTTTTTTTCATGGGATCCATACATATTGGCTTCGCAAGCCAAACAAGTTTTTTATTCAACGACAGTAGATGACTCTAGTTGGTATGCTGTTATGAAAACAATTTCAAGAAGATTTTTTAAAAATGTAGTCAAGGTTTGAACTTGATGAAGAATTCCAAAGGATTGTTGTGATTAAGCAGATGAGATGTTTGTTGAGGGCATCAAAAGCACAGCTTGTCAACCAAGTGAGATATGTTACAAACACAACCCAGGAAATGATGAATCTAAGGCCAAAGAATGTCATAAATTTTTTGCTGTCAAAACAAGTACAACCTTCAAGGTAATCAAGTCATATTTTACATGTTTTGTACTCAATTGGAACATAGTATAAATTACTTCTTACTAGGTAGTGAATGACGAGTATAAAGAGAAAAGACCAAACAAATTCCTTACACTTGTAGTCATAAAGGAATGATTAGACTAACTGAAGATATGATAAGCTCTTTAGAATTAAGTAATGTTAAATAACAAATCAATAATTGCTAGTAATGTATAGAAAAAGGAAACTTCGGATCCTTCTACTATATCAAGATTGAAAGTATGGGTCAAGTCACATGCCAAAAAGATGGTTCTCCGATTAATACGAATGCTACTGAAATTTTTTTAAGTAATTAAGCTCTCATTTTTTTGTATCTTATTAACATCCTATATCTTATTATAATTATGCAGAAGAATGTTGCTCGGATGGTTGAATGATGATAAAGATAATAAGTCCAATTCATTTAATCCAAAACAAGATAAGTTAACTTAGCTTTTAGGATATGAAAATTCTGGTATGATAAGAGCTACATGTAGAGGTATGAATATGTCTAAGTTAGCATGTTTCCAAATTAAGAACAAATGTCTGGATGATATGAAAGAAAATCAAAGTAGAATGCATAAGAAAATGGAAGAGTTACAGAAAGAGATTTCCATATTGAAGTCACATGTAAACACTTTGTATTTTTTGTCAATGTATCATAATTAGCAACATCTTGATTTTTCTTGTTAATGTAACAGAGAACAGAAGGTGAAGTTGATGAAAAATCTGCTGCAAAAGTAAGTTTTGCAATGTTTATAAACAAATAATGATGCTATATTTTCAGTGTTATAAAAGTTTTGATTGTGGTTCTATATTTTTCAGAGTGTGAGTAACAAACCTACACCCTAAGTGCGTCTTGCTTGATTGGGTTCAAAGTGAAGAGAAAATAGTTGCAGAGGGGCTTTTCATTTCTTCCGATCCATATGTCACAGTGAATGACATCCCTTTAGGGTCTAATTCTGTGAAGGTTCTTATTTAGTCTGCTAAAGTAAAAAATGCTTGTCTTTCCAGACCAACATCTAACATGTGTACCATGGAGCAAGCTGTTGGGGAAATGATGGCATGGCCTGATAATAAGTGTGTCATTAAAGAGCAAGAAGATTGTCCGCTTATTGTAAGTTCTTCAATATATTACAATGGTTTTCTGAATTGATACTCATGAATGGTAACTGCGTTTTTGGACATAACCCAAGAAAATATTCAATGAATAAGTGGAAACTATTGGAATGGAAGAAATGTTGCGAGGTTGTGGCTGAAGGTCGGTGGCAGTGTAAAGATAGTGATGCAGTGGTTAATGGAATACCGCTTGGTCCATATGCAGTGAAGGTCTTTGTGGATTCGGTGTCAAAACCAGAATCATTTTTATGGAGACCCACACCTGATATAATCCGCCTTGAGGACGTTGTCATGTGCTTTGTGGTTTGGCCTTTGAATATAGTTTTATTCGAAGAAAGCAGCTTAGTTCCATCATATTATTTTACTCCACCAAGAAAAGATCAAAGCTTGCCAAGTGATATGTATACTCTTACAAGTGCAACTGGACAATCATCAGGTCCTAAGACAACTCCCACTAGTTCAACTGGACAAGCATTAGGTTCTAAACCACCTCTGCCTAAGTCTCTATCAGGTTCTAAACCACATATGCGTAAATCTCCATTAAAACCAAAACCTCATGTTAAGAAATTAAAAGATGTTCCACAATCACATATTTGAAGATCTAAGGTATAAATTGTAGATATTGGTTTTTTCTGGTTGCTTTGTTAATGTGTTATTTTTTAGGATTTTTGACAGCGCAACGATCCTTAAAAAAAGAAAAAATAAGAAACGCAAGGTCATGGATATCGATGACATGAATAAGGTCATATCTGAAGGTGTATGGATAAATAATGATCCAACTGTAAAAGTTCACTTCGTCCCTCTTGAGTATAATAGGGTAAAGGTTTGGATTGATGGGTTCATGGTGAGCATTGCATCAGTTTTGAGACCTTCGGATGAGGTGAGATACTTGGGGATGCATTGGGCACATGCGTCGCTTAGCATAAAGACAAGGTAGTTATGTTCTAATTAAGTTTTGATTTTGTTGTGGTTTATGAATGTTATGAACATGGTTGTTTTTGTTGTGGTTTATGACAGCTGCGAACACAATTTTGGTGTTTGATGATATTGAAATATAGATTTTCAACATTTAGAATAATATAAGAAAAAATAATCGTCATTAGACACCATATTATGACGCACAAAAGAAGCTATGAATACTACAAATAGCAATGGATATGCATTGTAACACAACATTAGATTATAACTAATAAAACCAAAAATATAGCATGGACAAGGCAACACTATATTACCCCTACATATATCATAGCTTAACACCAGAAAAGCTATTGTATAAGTTACGGTAACATAGTGTTAACTGAAAGAAGTTATAATAGGGTAATTATTTAACATAGCGTTTAAACAAAAATAATAATATACCCACAACCTATTATAGCAAAAAATGCAAGAGTTGTAGTAACATACACTATACTATAGTGTAATAAAATGACGCTATAACTAATGAATACTCTCAATAGAAAGCATTCTTTAACGCTATAAAAACAACTTTTTAAGATAGTGGGGGTTGTCATAGCGTTCATCGAAACACTACTACCACGTACAATAGCGCAAATCATGAGCTATCAGTGACATGTTTTTTTTGTAGTGCGTGGACGATATTAATGACAAAAATATCCTTAAGGCCAATATTAATTTATTTACAATATATATTTATGAAAATATTGGTTACACCTTTTTCTGCACTAACATATTCTTAAAGCATATAAAAAACATACAAACAAATCTTAAGATAATGTTGTCAGTCACATAATAATTTTGTCCATCACTACAAAAATCATATAACATAACATCATTTTCTATAACCATAGCAACATTTTTTAAATGATGCTAGAATTATAGAGTCATTTTAGAAAGTGATGCTAACTCGATTAAAGCTAGAATCTTAAAATAAAAACATATAAACTTTGTCCATATATCACTAAGGCACATAGATGATTTTGAATTGCTTTTATATCTTAAAAATTCTAAAAGCATACAAATAAATCTTATAACTAGAGTTCTTTTTGACTAAGGCATATAGATGATTTTGTCCATCACTAAGGCACGAAGATTTTGAATTCACTTTTCGGCTTACATATATCCTAGTTACAAGTAATTCTTCCACTAAGTTCTCCACAAATTTTTGTTTACTATTCGATGAAATGGACAAAAACATGTTTTGTCAACTACTCTCAAATCTTGCCTTTCTAAATATTTCTAAGTTATATATATATATATATATATATATATATATATTAATGTATAAAACAAAGCATCCTTTGTGATATTATTCATTTTCATAATTACAATATATTATTCAAATGATATGCAATTAATGTCAGTCAAATCAGTGACACACTTTTTCTCTCTTTTTCGGTGGAAAAATGGAGATTTAAAGTGAAAACTGATCACATAC
>OVBE01001296.1:0-30025 GCA_900406425.1 Iberis pinnata | reverse complement strand
CGTTGCCATTTGGGTGTTGTTTACTACATTATGGATTTTGGATCTTTTGAGATCAAGTTTCTTTTACTAATTTACTTACATTTTTCCATTTATTTGCTTTCTTTTCAGGTATCTGCTTAGCAGTGTATGAACCTGAGAAGCAGAGGACCAACATACTTGATTCCTCTCCTTGATGATATCAGAGCTCTTGAACATGAATACTCTTGGGCAAGACGTGAACACGAACATGCGAAGCAATTACGAAGGTTGGACTTACAAATGGCAGACAACGCTGGAAGAGATCACAAACACACTATAGGTGCTGGTCACAACCCCAATACTCACACCAACAGACATGGAATCAATCCACCTGCGGTTCAAAACAACAACTTCGAGATCAAGCATAGTCTAATCGCAATGGTACAGGGGAACAAGTTCAACAGTCTACCTATGGAGGATCCACTCGATCATCTTGACGAGTTTGATCGCTTCTGCAGCCTCACGAAGATAAATGGTGTGAGTGAGGATGCTTTCAAACTACGTCTCTTTCCTTTATCTTTGGGGGAGAAGGCACACCAATGGGAAAATTCACTTCCAGGAACTCCATCACCACCTGGGATGCTTGCAATAAAGCATTCCTTACAAAGTTCTTCTCAACTTCTAGAACAGCCAGACTGAGGAATGGCATTTCAGGTTTCGCGCAAAGGAATGTTGAACCTTCTCTGAAGCATGGGAGCGCTTCAAGAACTACACAATACAATGCCCCCATCACAGATTCAGCAAAGCGTCACTACTCAGCACCCTCTATCGAGGTGCCTTTTCCAAGATTAGAATGTTGCTAGATACAACAAGTAATGGGAACTTCCTCAACAAAAGTGTGGATGAAGGATGAGAGTTAGTAGAGAACCTAGCCCAATCTGATGGAATTGATAATGAGGACTATGACTGAACACCTCGAAGTGGTTTTCTTCTGATGATAGCACAAAGAAGGAGATCAAGGCACTGAATGAGAAGTTGGACAGGTTACTCCTGGGTCAACAACATCAAGTCCACTTCATCTTTGATGAAGAAAAACTTCAGATACAAGATGGGGAGGCTAACAACAAGAGGAAATGTGCTATGTGTAGAACCAAGGTGGCTACAACAAAGGGTACTTCAACTACTCTAACAACCATGGTCTCTCTTACAGAAGCAACAACGTTGCTAACCCACAAGACCAAGTGTACCCACCTCAACAACAAAAGAACTCTAAACCTTTCAACAACTACAACCAGAACAGAGGTTACTTTCCAAAGCAGCTACAACAAAATGGTTTTCAACAACCACAACAACAACCTACTGGTGCACCTCCTGGTTTCTCATCTAACCAACCCCCAGCTCAACCTTTCGACATTGAAGCTATGTTACAGCAAATTCTTCAAGGTCAAGCCAATTATGCACTGGAGACATCGAAGAAATTTGGTGAAATCCAACACAAAATGGAAACTTCATTCGGTGCAATCTATTCGAAGCTTGAAACTCTCAACTCTAGGGTTACCACTCTCGAAGGCAAGACCGCATCCACTTTTGCTTCTACGAATGGTCAACTTCCGAGAAAGTCTGTGTAGAACCCAAAGGAATATGCTAATATCAGTGCCATCTATCTCCAGCAGACCACTGATATTCCTACTTCAACTTACCCTCTTATTTGCACTAAGGACAGTGTGGTTCAAGTTGGGGGGATGAAGAGTATGTTCCTGTTAAAAATCCTGTTGAGAAATCACCTACTCCAAAAGAGATTGTAACACCTTATGATCCACAACCCTACATCCCAAGACTGCCATTTACATCACGTTTCAAGAAAGAGATCATGGCGTTTGATAACAACAAAGCAAGAGGATCATGGTTCATTCACCTTGCCTTGCTCACTAGGACCCATGACCTTTGATGAATGCCTTTTTGATTTGGGAGCATCTATCAACTTAATGCCTCTGTCCATTGCCAAGAAGCTGGGATTCAACAAGTTCAAGGTTTCCAACATAACTTAGTTGATGGCAAATAGATCAATTAGGCATCATGTTGGTATCTTAGAAAGCTTACCTATCAAGATCAAAGATGCAACAATACTCACAGACTTTGTGGTACTGGAGATGGATGAAGAGCCTAAGGATCCATTGATAGTTGGAAGACCATTCTTAGCCATAGTTGGAGCTCTAATCAACATCAAGAAGGGTCACATAAGGTTGAACGTAGGAAGAGGTCCAAAAATGATTTTCAACATCAGGAGAAAAACTAAGAAGCTCACTGTCCAAGGTGAACTATTCTCTGTGAAGGAACTGAGTGAAAAAAAATCCAAAGAATGGGCACTCAAGCAGTAAAGTAGTTAAAGATGGATTAGGAAAGGAACCAAAAAAGTCTAGAATACACCATGAAAGTTTCAAGTTTATTAAGGAACCAGATAAAGGAGTTTCCGTGGAGTTAAAGGAAATCAGGACATTGGTAATATCAAGAGCTGAAGATAATCTGAAGGATCCAGGAAAAGGAAATCTTGAGTTCAAACCTCAACCTGAACGTGCACCACCTCAGAAACCACCTTCAGACATTCCAACTTCTGAAAAACATTTGGAACCTCATACCCAAAGCTTGGAAATCAAGAATGGAGACCAAGTGTTTTTACTTAACAAAATGTTCAAGTATTATCTGGGAAATGTGGATCCACTATGTTCCAAGAACTTCATGATCAAGGAAATACTTTCTGGTGAAGACATTATACTCGCTGTAGAAGTTGATGAAACACATATGCTAAACTACAAGGTTGATCAGAAAAGTGACGAAAGAGCTTTTAGAAAAGACATCGGTTCTCTTTAGAGTGCCGTCTCAGGGTCATTAATCCTAAATACAGGAAGTCAAGCTTAGTGACTTAAAACAAGCTCACTTGGGAGGAAGTCCCATGTCTATCTCTGTATATATTTTAATTCCAATGCTTTCTAAATTTCAGTACTTGGTTTAATGCAATTCAGTTTTCAATTGGTTTTGGTGTTTTAGGTAGTTATGGGATAAGTTTTGGGAATCTTGCAAAAAGAAGAAAAATGGGATATGGACCAACTGCAACAAACACAAATTTGGATCGATCCAAACACTCCATGTCCGATCGATCCATCTACAGTCAGTGATCGATCCACTTTCTTACCCGAGATCGAGCCGTGTTCAATATATGCTCGAACTGCAACAGCATTGGATCGATCCACTTCGTCTGGATCAATGTGTTTTCAACCTTATGATCGAGCCATGCTCGATAGGGATCGATCCATCTTCAACACTCCATCGAGCCGCGACATAAATTGGATCGATCCAAATACTCAACGTCTGATCAATCCGCCTTCAACATATGATCGTTCCACTTTCAACACTTGATCAAGCCAAGCACAAGGTTCCATTGAGCCATAGATCAATCCAAAGGTTTGATCTGATCGATCTGTTTTCAACATTGGATCGATCCGCACCTTAACGCCAAGATCAATCCATATGCTCGAACTGTCACCAAGCCGTTCTTTGAAGTTTTGATCGAGCCAAGCAAGGCCCATTCGAACCATTTGGAGTGTTATTGAATTCGAACTAACCTCCTCTCACTGAAGGACAAAGGATCATCTCCACTTGACCACTTGCCCACTAACCTTCTTTACCCCATCGACAAAAGATCACCTCCACTCCATCACTTCTCTTACACATCCACCACTCAAGGAAATTTCTACTCAAGCTTTCCAAGATTCCCTTACACACCCACACCCCCAATTTCCTCTCTTTAATCCTCCTCCACATGCACCATCTTTACTCCTCCACCACAAGCATCCACTCACCACCACCTCTTAAATATCACAGATAGCTCTATATTAATGGAGTATCTCTCACTCTTTCTCTCGTCACCTTCACAACCATTCTCTCTAAAACATTTTTTTCTCTAAGGCAATTTTCACTAGAAGCATTTGCTCCACAAGGATTTTCAACAAGCTATAACTACTTGCAAAAATCGGTTTCACTCCTTATCTTTTTCGATCTTCATCCTTAAACTCTCTTATCGGTTTTAATGTGATTTTTGCACGAATTGGTTTCGTTCTTTCATAAACAAAAACGTTTTTTATTGAACCGATTTTAGCTTGTGAAAATCGTTTGAACTAAGGGTGATAAGGTAGCGCATGAAACATGAATTGAACTTGATGATTGTTTAAGTAACTTGCATACCCAATCCGTTTTTGAGAATGAACATTTAGCACTTGTTGAACTCCCTAACCGCTTTGAACGATACTCACGCACCTTCATTTCTATATTGTCTTTTCAGGATTAAAGATGTCTCAACCTTCACGAGAAAGGATCATAAGAAGGCAACAAAGAGAGCGAGAAATCTCTAGAACAAGAGAGGAAGAACCTGAGGTTTCTCCTGAATTTTCACCAAACGTCCCAATTATCTCAGGAAGGAAACTCCGGGGACAGGAGATTGCTGAGCGTTTACAACAAACACGGGAACAAAGGGAAATTCAAGAGCATGATGATCTTCTCATTGCACAAGCAAAACAAGAAAGAGAGAGAGCGTAAGAGTAGAGCTCGAAAGCTCCCAAAGATGTTCGAACATAAGGTGGGGAAAAAAATTGCAATGGAGGATGAGAATAGCAGTGAGGACCCTACATATCAAGTAGGTGAAGAGCCGACTGCTGAGGTTTAGGAGTACTATGCTGAATTCGTGGGTTTGGTAATACAAGAAGGAACTTCCCGAATGGAAGTTGAGGAGAGTTTTGACCCTCTCCACCTATAAGCTCTCCTCTCACGAAGCTTTAAGGGGATTCGGTTCCCTCATAAACACCCAATGGGAGCTTTGGGGATAGCGAAAGATATGTCCCATCTCTTCAAAGCAACAAGCCTCGAGAAGCTCATGACCACTCCCTATGATGGGTACAAGGAAGAAACTTGCCACTTCCTTGCAACGGTCCAGCTATACTTCGATGATGACGATATGCTGGGATATATCATGTTCTCGGTACATGGACAAGGCTATGAACTTTCCGTGGTGTACTTGAACCACCTCTATGGGTTCTCAGATGATGGGAACGTTGATAATCTTCCCGAGTATGTTAAAGTGAAGTTGTTTGCGTTGTGGACGACAATAGGGGTTGGAACCTATGGTCCAGGGAAATCGAAATGCTCGGGGATAAGAAGCCCGGTCTTGCAGTATTTCCATAAGGCGATTGCAAACACCATATTTGCAAGGTAGATGATGGGGCATGTTACTGATAGAGAAATATGGATGATGGATACAGCCTTAAAGCCCACACTACAATACACATCTGACGGTCGTCCAATGGAAGGAGATAGACTAACTCTAGCCTATCCCAGATCTTAATAAACCAACTGATGTGGTATAGAGAATGGGCTATGGCGGCCTACAAGAAGGGGGTCCGTGGAACCTTGACAGTCGGGGGAATTGTAACGCCAATTCTGAGATCCTGCAACGTTCCTCTGGAAGGTAGAGGTCACCCAGCAAGGTTGATTTACCTGACCTATTTGAAGAACTTTCATTTCTTTGAGGGGGCAACTAGTAATGAAAAGTACAGTTTCATCCACCCAAGCTTGGGAGCTGCCCTCCTATCACTCCCCAACGAGAAGGTCACAACAATAATGAAAAGGTCCAATATAGACTTCCAACCAAAAGCCGAAATTCTGATATCCTACCAATATAGACTTCCAACCAAAAGCCGAAATTCTGATATCCTACCTACAAGACAATTAATACTAAGGTTGTTTTTTAAAATATAAAGCAAGGCTAAAATGTAATGTTTAAAAATAAAAATGGATAGAATTGGTCCTAAATATCATCAAGATGCTTTTGTATAAGTGTTGTGAACAAACCTTATTAAAAACATTGTTTGGTAAACCCAATGAGACAAAACCAAACCAAGGAAAATAATGCAAGTCACATCACCTCTCTTGATGAATGTCTAGGTAGCTTGTATTACAACCAATGTGGTTGAATTAACACACACTAGATTGCCCTGAATAGTGTAAAAGAGTTATTGTAGAGCTTGCTAGAATTTAGCTTGCCTTGATATAGTCATTGTACTTATTGGAACAATTAAGTATTTATTCCTTGCTTCCTCGGGTTCTAGCTGCTCCATTGTGCCTTTTTATGTTTATTTTCCTCGGTTTCAAGCTGCTACATCACTTTAGTTCCATTTTTTCCAAGATCATATCATCCCCTCTTTCTTGAAAAGGATTTGACCTCATATATGTTTCTTCTGTAAAAAATAAGAAACATAATCAGTAACATTAAATCTTGAACTTACATTATACTTACCTTGGAGATCCAGTTGATAGGCATTGTCATTGATCTTTTTGATGACTTTGAAAGGACCATCTAATCTAGGCATGAGTTTGAATTTTCTTTCATTAGGAAATCTGTCTTTCCTTAGGTGTATCCAAACTAAGTCTCCTTCTTCAAAAATCATCTCCTTCTTTCCTTTGTTAGCTTGCTTGGCATAGAGTCTAGTCTTGTTCTCTATATTAATTTGGGGCTTCTCATGAATCTGCTTAACAAGCCCAGCTGTCTTTTTCCCATCCAAACTAACTCTTTTACTCAAAGGTAAAGACATTAGATCCAAAGGTGATAAAGGATTGAAACCATGCAAAATTTCAAATGGAGAGAACATAGATGCAGCATGATTATAAGCAAATTCTACAGGTGGAAAATATTCTTCCCAAGTTATAAGATTGTTTTTAATCAATGCACACAATATGGTAGATAAGGTTATATTGATAATTTCAGTTTGCCCATCAGGTTGTGGATGACAAGTAGTAAAAACACAGCTTAGTTCATAACTTAGACCATAAAATTTTCCAAGAGAAATTAAGAAAAGTGTCCCTATCTGAAATAATTGTCCTAAGCATTCCATGAAATATAACAATTTCCTTACAGAACAAATTAGCAACATTAAGAGCATCATCAGTTTTATGACATGAAATAAAATAAGCCATTTTGGAGAACCTATCAACAACTACAAATACATAATTTTTCCAGTCTTAGTTATAGGTAATCCAACAACAAAATCCATTGAAATGTCATGCCATGGATGCAAAGGAATGGGTAAAATAGTATACAGATCGTGGTTTTGGACTTTGGATTTAGCATGTTTGCAAGTTACACATCTTTCACAAGTTTTTTCTACATATCTTCTCATATGTGGCCAAAAGAAGTGCTCTTGCATTACACTAGAGTTTTAGACACACCAAAATGTCTCATAAGTCCACATGCATGAGCTTCTTTGACAAACAAGTCTCTCAAAGAAGAGTTAGGCACACAATCTATTTTCAAAGAAGACAAAACCATCATTCTTAAAGTATTTACCACGTCCAAACTTCTCACAAGAAGCGTATATCTCTTTAAAATCAGTATCAGTGGCATATAATTCTTTAATTTGTTCAAACCAAAGTAACTTGGTTTCAAGAGTGGTTAAGAGGACATACCTTCTAGTTAGTGCATCGGCAACTACGTTTTCCTTACTTTTCTTGTACTTGATCACATAGGGAAAGATTTCAATGAATTCAATCCATGTAGCATGTCTCTTGTTCAGCTTCTAACTCATGATCTGTATAGATAACAAATTCCTTGGACCAGAGATAGTGTTGCCATGTTTGTAATGCCCTTACAAGTACATAGAGTTCTTTATCATATGTTGGATAGTTCAAGGTAGCACCTCCAAGCTTTTCACTAAAGAAAGCTATAGGTTTCTTTTCCTACATAAGCACAGCACCTACACCAACACCAGATGCATCACATTCTATTTCAAAAGTTTTAGAAAAATTAGGAAGAGAAAGGATTGGTGAATCGGTGAGTTTCTCTTTCAAAGGCTAGAATGCTTCTTCTTGTGCTTGTTCCCACTTAAACCCCATTTTTACTTGATAATTTCAATACGTGGTGCAACTAAAGTGCTAAAATTTTTTGACAAATCTTCTATAAAAACTAGCTAGTCCATGGAAGCTTCTCACTTCACCAACTAGAATTGGTCATTCTTTAATAGCTTTGATCTTTTCTTTATCCACCTTGATTCCATCTGTACTTACAAAAAAACCTAAAACGACAAGGTGATCTTCTCCAAAAGTGAATTTCTTTACATTAGCAAACAAGGTTATGTCCTAAGCACTTTTAAAACCTTCCTACGATACTCAATATGCTCATCCAAGTTCTTACTATAGATCATAATGTCATCAAAGTAAACTACAAAAAAATTTCCTATAAATGATCTAAGAACATGGTTCATTAGCCTCATGAAAGTACTAGGTGCATTAGTCAATCCAAATGGCATCACTAACCATTCATATAACCCCCGTTTTATTTTAAATGTAGTTTTCCATCCATCACCCTCTTTCATTCTAATCTGGTGATATCCACTTTTCAAATCAACCTTAGAAAAGATGCTAAAGCCATGAAATTCATCAAGCATATCATCTAATCTAGAAATGGGATGTCAATACTTTACAGTGATATTGTTGATGGCTCTACAATCAACACACATTCTCCAGCTCCCATCTTTCTTTGGTACAAGAAAAACCGGAACTGCACATGGGCTCATGCTCTCACAGATATGACCTTTCTCCATAAGTTATAGAACTTTCTCTGTAGTTTTTTGGTCTCCGAAGGATTAGTTCTATAGGCTGGTTTGTTTGGAAGTGAAGCTCCTGGAATAAAATCAATTTGATGCTCTATTCCTCTTATTGATGGCAATTCTTGTGGAGTTTCTTCTGGAAAACATCTTTAAAATCCTGCAAAATCATTTGTGGCTAGGAAGATTCTGCACTTGTTTGGTTATGTTTAAACATTCTTTGAAAGAAAACACCAAGTGAGATAGAGAACTTCCCTTAGGATGAAGCAATAGATTGGCAGGCTGTTTTTCTTTTGATTTTGATGTTATTTTATTTTTATTCAGACCTAGCTGATCTTGATGGACTTCTTAAGGTGTTAAAGGAACCAAAACAGTCTTCTTTCCCTTGAAATCAAATAAATATTTGTTTGTAAATCCATCATGAATAGTTCTTCTATCAAATTGTCAACGTCTACCAAGAAGTATGTGTCCAGCATCCATTGGTAAGACATCACACAATACTTCATCTTCATATCTCCCAATAGACAGTGGTATCTTGACTTGATGTTTCACTTCTAGTTCTCCCTCATCATTAAGCCATCGTAACTTGTAAGCTATTGGTCATATATGAGTTTCAGACCAAGTTTTTCCACCTTGCTTCCACTTGCAGCATTAGTACAGCTTCATCCATCTATCACTAAGCTACAAACCTTGCCTTGAGCCATACCACGAGTGTGAAATAGATTCTCTCTTTGCTCATCTCCAACGGTTTTGGTTTGTAGATTCAATGTCCTTCTTGTAACAAGTAACTCTCCTTGGGGAGGCAATTTCCAAACTTTCTTCTTCATAATTTGATTGTTCTCCTTCTTATTCCACTTCTCCATTCTCTCTAATGAGTATCACTTTTTTATTGAAACAGTTGCTGGAGTAATGTCCATAACCTTTACACTTGAAGCATTGAATGTCTCTGGTTATAGAGGTAATGTTTGTTTCTTTTCCTTTTACACTTTTCTCTTCTATCTTTGTTTTGGAGAAGACTTTAGAGTCTTTTGGCTTGTCATCTCTTTGATAGTTTGGTTTGCTGAAACTATAGATGGTCTTGTATCCTTTTCTTTTGATTTGTTTCGCATACATGATTTCCTTGTGAAGAAGTTCTTCCATCTCTACATAATGATGTTCTTCTAATATGTCAATGATTTCTCTGTTTAGACCACCCATGAATCTAGCCATGGTTGCTTATCTATCTTCTTGTATGTTAGCTCTTATCATAATAGTTTCCAGCTCTTTGTAATACTCTTCAACTCATCTACTTCCTTGGGACAAAGTTTTGAGTTTGAAATGCAGCTCACTATGATAATGGCTTGGCACATTTCTCTTCCTCATGATTATCGTCATTTGATTCCATGATTCAATAGGAAAATCTCATGCTCTTCTTCTTGTTGTAACTAAGTTATCCCACCAACTCAATGCATAGTCTTTAAACTCAGTAGGTGAAATCTTCACTTTTGTGTTATGTGGTGTAGTCTCTGCAATTAAATACAAGTTCAATCTTCTTTTCCCACTCTTAAACTCTTCTGGATCATTAATCCCTTTAAATTCAGGAATCATCAGTTTCAAACCACCAAGAGAATCATTGGTTTGTGGTCTATCTCTTATGTCTTGTCTTCTTCTTCTCCTTGAACCATTGGACTGGTTTGAGTGGCTATAATAACTTTCTTTAGCAGATTGGTTTGGAGTTCTTCTCTCACGATCTGAATGTACAACCCCAACCCTCAAGTTTTCTATTCTTTCATCAATCAAAGCAGTCATTCTAGCAGTGAAGACATCAAGTAGTAGTTGATTTATTCCATTGTTGTTGTTTTCTTCTCCCATGGTTCCTGTTCAAATTCAAACACTAAACCAGTAAAGATGCTCACCAAAACATAAAATAACATTTTACAAGAAGAATTGAAGTTTTGGTTTTAAACAGGTTTCCCACTACAAGAAATATGCCTCTTCTTAGCGGTCGTAAAATGCTATCGTAGAATAGCATAGCAATTAATTAAACGCTCTGACATCGCTCGTCATTATAGGTCGGACATATTAGATGCAGATTTAATGTATGTTATAATTATCAAAGTTACGATAGCGTTGTTGAATATGCAATTGTTTATCTTTTATAATAGCGCCGTATTTTTGTTATTAAAGATTTTTAATAATAGCTTTAGTTTTGTATATTCAATACTGTTGGATTTGTATTATAGTTGGATTGCATCTATAGTAGTTAGTTTTACAAAGACAGCAAAATATTTGTGCTATTATTGTGTTGTAATTACCCGACAATTAATATTATTATAATTATACAATTGAATTTCTTTTGTAATTATAATATAATTTTGAATTTTTTCAAATAATAATAAAATAAAAATAAATTAATTTTATTATATCCATAAAACATTTTCATGTTTACAAAAGATTAGCATTTCCATAATGTAAGGAATCAACCAATAAAAACCATAAAACCTATCAAACATCACCAAGACTATTTCAATGTACTACCGATATATACTACCAATCATCAGCATCTTCACTTTCTCCATCATCTATTTCTTGGATAGCCTTTAGGCGGTGCTCTCATTACAACATATCAATTTGAAGAATCATCTTCCCGAGAGTAGAAAACCTACATCGTATTTCAACTACATAAAAAGACATCTTTTCATCAGGATCAATGAAAAGAGAAACTTTATTTTAAAAAAATAAAAGCAATCAAAAGATAAAAGCGAGAAAATCACCATAGGAGACGGGAGTACTCTACCCTGATGTAAAGCTAGCTGACCAGTCACATTCATCCCAAACTCCCGGCTTACAAGCTCGATATTGTTAAATTAACTATTGTTGACCATCTAATAATAGAAAAACAGGGATGCAAAATTAAAGAAAGATCGTTTTCATTCAATAACGCTGCCTATCAGCTATTCGAGAGATCTACAAATAACAAAAATAAGCAAAGATCTTTAATAATACCACATAATATTCACGTGAGTAAAATGTCTGTGTACTATACTTCCATGGGAAAGTAAGAAGTCTTTGAGCCGCTCCCTGATTGGATGGAAGGTAGTGATGGATATTTCACTTTATAGTTATATTTCTCCGCGAAATACTGTATAACAGTCTTCTTGCTGTTGTCCTCTAAAGTGAAACTGAAATGAATACTGGAAAAGGTAATAAGATGCTATGAAACCAAAAGATTAAAAATCTTGCAACAAGGTAATTAAAAGAAACATATTCACCTAAGCTAGCTGATAGGCCAGTTCATCATCATTTGATCCTCCATTTGGTACAATGGAGTTTCAGCTTCTTATTATTTTTTCCTGATGAACTCAGATTCTTCAACTGGTTCATCATCATTTGTTTCTCCATTTGGTATAATGGAGTTTCAGCTTCTTTTAATTCTTTTCCTGATGAACTCAGATTCTTCAACTGGTTAATCATCATTTGTTTCTCCATTTTCATTCATTTGAATTGGATTACCATCATTCATAATAAATGTAGTCTTGAACAAATCAAATTCCTCAGTTACGGAATCAATAGTAGTATCCTTTGTATTAGACCTTCCTTCACCACGAATACTCCAAGAAGAACTCTTATACTTCGTATCCATACTCCTAATTACTAGATGATTAACTATGTTTTCTAATTTTTGATGGCATAAATTTTGGCATTCTCTACATGGGCAAAGTATTTCAATCAGATTACCCAATCTTCTTGCTGATGAGATTACGAAATTGGTTGCTCATTCTGAGTACTCGGGACTAGTCCTACATGTTAAATCGCAAGAAGTTAGAATAACTATTTCAATCGGCGAATGAAAGTATATCTCGAGAGATTTATGTATATGATACATTTGCAGCCAAATCCACGACTTCTCCATATGATAAATATGTAACGATTGTTGCATATTAGGTTTAAAATTAAGAAGATGGAGATGACATATTAGGTTTAGAACTAAAAATTGAGGAGTCTGTAATTTTTGCGAAATATTCAGTTTCCAGGCATAAGCAACTCGAAAGGAAACAACAGCTCAGATTAAATGAATTAAGTTGTCTAAAAATATCCAACGTTGTATGTTGCATCTCGTTTACTATCTCCGCCTCATCTATTCATTGGCCAGTTTGTATAATACTTTTTCAAATGATATACGAAAAAATAGTTAAAAAATATACAATTACAAAATTTAAAGTTAATATATTGAAGAAATATGATATTCTTATTCAAACCAATTTTCAAATGTTATTCCTATAAGCTCATATATGTAAATGGATATAAATTATATATTAGTTATAGGTTCAAAATATTTATATCAGTTTAGGCTCTAGTGTTAAGGTTTACGATTTTGAAATTAAACAACTCAAATGTGAAAACTAAACAACTTAATAAACTGTCAAAAGTTGTTGCATGTATATTTGAATGGACATAGATTATGTTAGATAAGTTTGAGAAATATTAGTTATAGGTTCAAAGGGTTTATATTAGTTTAGGGTTTAGTGTTAAGGTTTATGATTTTAAAATTAAACAACTCAAATGTGAAAACTAAACAACTTAATAAACTGTCAAATGTTGTTGCATGTATATTTTAATGGATATAAAGTATACTAGATGAGTTTGAGAAATATTAGTTACAGGTTCAAAGGGTTTATATCAATTTAGGGTCTAGTGTTAACGTTTACGATTTTGAAATTAAACAACTCAAATGTAAAAACTAAACAACTTAATAAACTGTCAAAAAGTTGTTGCATGTATATTTGAATGGATATAAAGTATATTAGATGAGTTTGAGAAATATTAGTTATAGGTTCAAAGAGTTTATATCAGTTTAGGGTCTAGTGTTAAGGTTTACAATTTTGAAATTAAACAATTCAAATGTGAAAACTAAACAACTTAATAAACAGTCAAAAGTTATTGCATGTATATTTAAATGGATATACAGTATATGAGATGAATTTGAGTGATATTACTTATAGGTTCAAAGGGTTTATATCAGTTAAGGGTCTAGTGTAAAGTTTACGATTTTGAAATTAAGCAACTCAAATGTGAAAACTAAACAACATAATAAACTGTCAATAGTTGTTGAATGTATATTTAAATGGATATACAGTATATGAGATGAATTTGAGTGATATTAGTTATAGGTTCAAAGGGTTTATATCAGTTTAGGGTTTTGAAATTAAACAACTCAAATGTGAAAACTAAACAACTTAATAAACATTTATTTAAAAGTTGTTGAAACTTCTATTTTGTAGGGAATTTAGATTTTATGGTATATTTAAGTATTTAGGGTTTAGGGTTATCAGTTTAGGATATCATATTGTTGTAAGAGAGTGATGGACATTGCAAGTTTTGAGAGATAGAGAGGGAAACATAAGGGACATAAGGGTCAACAGAAGCGACACGACTCTTAAATGATTTTCTTAGTTCCTTTTATTAAATTTAACAAAAACGTGTCTCCTAAATAAATTTTTTGAGTTGTCTAATCATCTTCTGCATAGGTTTTAATATATACCCATTCTCTTCATATGCCCATTAATCCATTTTATTGATCATGAAAAAATGATGCTAAACTCTCATATTCTCGATTTCCCGCCTATACAAATATACTTACTCTCTATTCATAAGAACAAACGTTAGCACCGGCATCCTCTCCATGAGTCCCATCGTTGTGATCGCTTCTTCATACATTACATCGTCTATGTACTTTATTTGACTGACTACATGCACTGCATTGTCAAGATAAGAGCATCAGGATTTTCTCTGCTTTTTGGGTCTGTTTTCTATGATCTTGCACTGCATTTGTTCTGTATTAGAGTTACTAAATCTGCCTAATCCTATTACTATTTCACAATTATATTCCATTTACTATTTACTAAAACAAGAAAAAGGTACCGGTTTCAGTAATGCAGACATGTAACCATGATTTCAACCATGAGAACTCTGAGTACTTTATACATCTGGACTCGGTGACAGGCTCGACACGTCTGATGGTGGTGAATTAGAGAACAGAATATCCATAAACGAGCAAATGTTCCAGAAGAACGTACTCGAGTGCCTCACCAGAAACTTCGATAGCTCGACGCTATCGCCTTCCTGCATGAGAGATATGTCCAGATTGACGCTTGGTAGAAGGGTGCACTGGACGTGGTTTCCAGTGTGGTCAGAAAGTATGAACTCCCTCACGGTCCTATAAGGGTATAAGGCCTGAAATCTTCGAATCACCTTCACCCTGAAGGTGTCCTCGCACGTACTAGTGGTGAGATCTCTAACTTTAAGAATAGTCATTTTTGATGAAGATGAAAAATGAAGAATGAGAGATCAAGATCTTCGAGATGAGAGATGAGATATCAAAATCTTCGAGTGATTTGGTTTTGTTTGATTTTTTTAGAGAGATGGAAACAGAAGCGACGCTGCTTTTACATGCATTTATTTGATTTTCTTTAATTAAATTAAAAAGAAACGAGAGAGAAACATAACTGAATTTTTTTATTTCTCTTAGGTGTTATCATGTTCTCTTATGTAATAATAACTGCAAGTTATAGATTTCGTGTAGTTGTTATATTTTATTAAATTTTCATTATATCTTTTATCTTCTCAACTTCTTCTACATTATTGCTCTGGTATTTGACACTTAGGTATAGATGTGGTTATGGTTAATTTTGTTAAAGTGTGTAGTGCTAAAATTTAACATTTCAATTTGTACCATTAATTTTGTACTTGTTGTTCAGTGACTTGTAGGTTCAAGAAAATATAAACAGCATTGTTACACTTGATTTAAACAAACAATAAATTATCATTTGGTCAAGCAACAATTGAAGTTATTCTCCCTTCAGCTACCGTGCATCTAGAGTTGTTGCAATCCAAAAGAATACATTTCTCCTTTACACTTCTCTTGGAACTAGTGCAACTGCGTGGACTCTACAATTGAAACAACAATAGATTCAAGTAAAAGATTAGTCATTAAATAACTAGAATAACAATAACATACCATTGTTTTTGGATTATCTAGTTTCGTAGGGGTTTCTTCATTGGATGTTGTGTTAAGGAGTTCAATCTTTAATAGTGGCCATGCAATTTTCTCATGAAGTTCATCAGAGATGAATACCATGGCAGGAGTTGGCCTCCAAAGAAAATCTTTGGCCTTACAAATCGTGTCAACTTTAACACTAACAGCATTTTGGACCTATAGGGATATTGTTGGCCCTTTCCATTGCATTTTTGAGCAAATGATATCTTCAGCAACAACATCATCGTCTCCATTGGTATAATCAAAGATTTTACATCTTTGCGTCTCATATAAACTGGTTTCCTGCAATGTAAATGTAAATAATTATGTACTTGAATAGTAAGAAAATTAGATAGAGAAACTTACATATATATAGTCTTGAGAACTTGTTTCCCTGTCCACAATCACTTTCTCAACAGGCCATGCAATCTTGCATCCCACAGCTAGGCCAATTGATGCTACTGACTCTGATATAGGCCTCCAGAGAGCAGCTTCAGGTGTGATTGCAGATGTCACAATAATGGCTGATGCAGAAGGACCAATTGGTATCCTACCAACTTTCTAGTACGGATCAGCAGAGCAAAATGAATCTTCCCCAATCACAACATCTCCCGATGTCTCATCATTGCTAGCATTTTTTACCCGATGTTGATCCATGTTAACATGTTCTTCTTCTTCAGTACTAGTTTTTCTCTTAGTTCCTCTTGCTGCATTTTTACCCCATGTTGATGCAGCTGTAGCCTCTAAGCCTTGGTTACATCTACTATGATGGGCCCCAGCAGAGCCGGATGTCGACGTGTAGCCTTTTCTAGCAGAGCCGGATGTCAACGTGTAGCCTCTTCTCATCCTTACTGTCATTTCAGAACTGAGAATAAAAAATATCATTTTAGCTAAAAGTTATGTTATTTAATCACATCTAGAAAATTCAAACAATATGTATATATATATGATACCTTGAAATCAAATAGCGAAATCAACTAAACCGAACATGCATCGGTAATTCAGAACCGCATACTAAAAGCTGAAGTATATGAGGAAGATACCTTCTCGATTAAACAATGGAGCTTCGAATCGGTGAGATCAACAATCTTTTGAAAATAATGAAGAAAGAGAGAAAGAACTAAGTCGAACTGATTATGTTGAAAAAAGTCAAGTGATTTTGTAAGTACTATAGCGTTTTTTGTATTATCTGCAATAGTAAGTGCCTAAACTAAGCAAATTTACGCGCCTAAGTATTTTTGTTTTCCCGAGAATGAAAAAATAGCGTCCAAAAAAATCAAACGCTATGGATAAAACTTGTGTCCATGTACAATAGCAGTTACACATAAAACGCTATCATAGGACGCTATCGATAGTCATATTTCTTCTAGTGTCCTAAATTTTGCAATAAACCCAGATTCTATTCTCTACAATTTCATGAATTCTAATCAGGTTATTTAGAAACTTTAACACTTGTTCTAAGTAGTTTTGACCCTAATAAACATGTTTCCAACAAGAGCTTAACCTTAGAGAAAATTTGAACTGGTTTCAGAATATGAAGAGTCAAGATAGAGTGAAAGTGAACAGGTTCGTTTTGCTTCATCTACATATCAAAACCTAGTGATATATGGTTTGAAATCTACTTTTTCACTTAATCAAAACCTTAAGCATCATATAGTTCAGATTTGTGATGATCTAAGCAAGTAGTAGTTCAAAAGACAGAATAGAATATGATTTGTCAAAAACTGCAGAAACAAAAAAATACAACATGTTGATGAAGATTAGCTCTGATACCACTTGATATGATCCTAGGTGTGAGGATCAAGTCTTTGGATGCTTCTACAATGGTTGTGGTATTGATGAAATTAAAATGGAGTGATTGATACTTCTAAGAGCTGCGGAATGACTCTTAGACTATCTTGATTTGGCTTGTTATGCAAAATCAAATTCAAAAATAAACAAGACCAAAATGATCAAACAAGATTTAAGAGAATTATTTAGGGTATTTAAAAAGGTGTTTGATGATTTCATTGATAATTTTTGACCAAATAAGTAGACAAGAAGGTTGTACAGCACAACTTCTTGGAAATCACAAAATAATTAATACTAAGGCTGTTTTTGAAAATATAAAGCAAGGCTAAAATGTAATGTCAAAAATAAGGTAAAAATGGATAGAAATGAGCTTAAATATCATCAGGAGGAATTTTCATAAGTGTTGTGAACAAGCCTCATTAAAAACCTTGTTTGGAAAACCCAATGGGACAAAACCAAACCAAGGAGAAGAGTGCAAGTCACAACACCTCTTTTGATGAATGTCTAGGTAGATTTATCACAACCAATGTGGTTGAATTAACACACACTAGATTGCCATGTATAGTGTAAAGTAGTTGTTGTAGAGCTTGCTAGAATTTAGCTTGTCTTGATCTAGTCATTGGGCCGATTGGAACACTTAAGTCTTTATTCCTTGCTTCCTCAGGTTAAAGTTGCTCCATTCGGCCTTCTTTATCTTCATTTTCCTCGGTTTTAAGCTACTTCATCTTTGTAGTTCCATTGTTGTCCAAGATCATATCATTTACATTTTTAGGTAGTCTAAATGCCATAATTAGACAACTTCCATCATCCCTGATGTGAAGCTCAGGACGAGAACAAATATCCGGCAAGTCAAAGACTTCAAATTGTCTTTGGTCTTCCCTTGAACATTTAGCACTGTGTTCATTATGTTGTCAACAAATTTCTTCTCGACATGCATCACATCTAGGTTATGCCTCAACAAATGGTCTTTCCAGTAAGGCGAATCCCATGATATACTTTTCTTGTGCCAGTTATGATGTTCTCCTGCAAACTCAACATTGACATGTCCATTCCCACCGACATTAGCATCATTGGTCATTTCAACACCAAAATCTCACATTTGTCTTAATATATCTATGTTATCTAATTCATGAGATGGACCTTCGCCACATATATTCTTAATGAATAACCTAATAGATCGACGATATGGATTATTCGGAGGCAAAAAACTTTGATGACAATCAAACCAACATGTTTTCCTTCCATTCATCAGCTTGAATGATTGGTGTTATCGTTACAAAATGGACATGCTAGTTTTCTGTGAGTTATCCATCCTGATAGATTCCATACGCTGGAAAATAGCTTATAGTCCGGATAAGATCCGCACGCATCTTAAAATTTTGTTGTAACAACACATCATGCACCTCTTCCCCATAGTTCCATAATGTCTTTAACTTATATATCAGTGGTTGCAAAAACACGTCAAGCACTCGTTTCAATGTGTTCTTGCCCTAGTACAAGAACAGAGAGAAATAGAAACTTTCAGTTCATACACAAAGAAAGCGACAAATTTTAAGGTATCACAATGACTGGCCAGAGTAAATATTGTCTACCGTTCTTCTCGAATAGGCTGAATCCATCTGTACTTAATCCAAGATAAACATTTCTTGTCTTGCATGGAAAATCCAGATAAGTAGACTGAAAATGACGCCAAGATTCTGCATCAGAAGGATGTGTAATCTCGCCATCAAATATATACTTAACATGCCATCTCATTGCCACATATTTTCTCTTAGAATGATACAACCTCTTCGACATATCTGTTAGTGGAAAATACCATATCCTTTTGTAAGGCACTAAAACTCTACCGCCTTTATCCTTATACCTTGGTTTGCGACAATATCAACAACTCGTCTAGGTATCATCGCGTCTTCAATAGATCATATAATTTTTGATGCACACGTCTATAACCTAATATGGCAATCCAAGCCCCGACATAAATTTTTATATCTCGTAATATGAACTTGGAATATTGTTATCCTTTGGCAATATATCTCTCACAAACTTGGCTATTGCGTCAACTGCATCCTCAGGAAACTTATAATATGTCTCTATTCCCATCAACCTACTAAAGGCGAATGATCATCTCTACATTCACTATATAATGGATGATTCGCTACGTCTAACATATCATAAAACCGTCGTGCTTCTCGATTAGGTTCGTCATTTGAAACCTGCGCTGACTCTATATTTTCTCTATAAATATCATTAACCATCTGAACAGTAAGTACCCAAAATTCTAATATCGTTCTACGTTCCTCTATCCTATCAGCCAATGGTTCGCTACTGATACTACTAGCAACAATATTATGTCGTTTTCCATGTTAATACCAAATCTTATAACTCGGCATAATATCATTCATATACAAGTGACTCCATACTAAATTTATCCTGATATTGTGAGAATTCCGACCTAAACAGCATGGACAAGTTAATTTACGACTACGTTGTGCCCGAGTTTGTCGACATGCTAATTCCATAAACTCCATAACGCCACGTACATATTCGTCGTTCAAAAGCTTTGTATCTGGATGCATTCTTTTACCATCTATCCATGATCGAAAATAAGGAGGAGTGGACATATTTTGTTAAGATATATGTGTTGAGTGAGTGATGAATGAAAGTGGAGTGGTATGGATATATAAGTGTTATAAGTGACGGATTACTGACGGATATGTATGTTGGTATTCGAATATAACCGTTGGCAGTGGTCTGAAATGGCTACTTTGTACTGGGATAATTTAATGACGGCTATGTGACCGATTTGTGACGGATCTATCTATCAGTATTTATCCGTCAGTATATCCGTCATTTTGTACTGACAGATGTTTATCCGTCAGTATTTCCTGACGGACCTAAATCCATCACTTTTTCTATCAGTAATTACTGACGGATGATAATATGTCAGTTTCTCTGATCACTTTTAGATGCGCTTTCTTGTAGTACAAAACCATTATGTGGCGAAAGGGTTTATCCACCTACAATGTTTTTTATGGGTCCAGTTGATAGATGTTAAACTGTCAGAATAAGCAAAGAAAAATTAAGACAATACCAATCGATGTGTTTCTCTTGATTTTGTTTAGAATTTTATTGAATTACTTAAAAATCGCTTTTATTTTTTTCTTGTACAAAATTGAGTATTTCAACAATTTATATAATTTTATTACTAGCTATAAAAGAAAAGAAAGTAAAAAAATCGAATTCAAGAAAAGCACGTTGAAGTGTAGTCACATCAGTGCCGGACACGGTTATATTGCGAAGTAAAAGTGTAAACGGACTAACAACAATAAGATGTTCTTAAAAACACGTAATTTATTAGGATAAACACAATGCAGCTTGTTCTTTATTAAGATAAACAGGTATTGCATGTGTCCATGTGGCATTTCAGAGCCGAAACTGGTGGGCTTGCGTCTTCAATCAGAACTACAGCCTAATATTAATCCATTGGATACAATTAAACCCACATCAATAATCTTGACAGTCGTGGAACCAGACGCATCACAACCTGAAACACATTGACACTCACATTCAAAACCGGTGATCGTATACTATCAATGGGGAACATATAGGAAAAGATAATCAACAACCAACAAGGATTTTTCTTTTGACAAATCATGAGAATTTTAGTTTAGACAAAAATAGTGAGACACACAAATTTGTAACCTGATTAAGCCAGAATTTTTAGATCATGATCAGCAGAACACACTTGTACACATGTGTAGCTGACTAGTCTTTCGCACTGTTATACCTTTATCCTTGACAAGAACAGTTTTCAACCCGATGTGTATAAACCAGGTAGCTGTATATATGTCTTTCTGAACCATCACTTGAATTCTCAAGTTCAGACATCAACACCCTTTTCCTTTTTTTTAAACTGCATATTAATGCTTACTAGGTGATCAGCTATTTGTCCTCCTTGGTTATACACCATAGTAGTACTGTTTGTTTCAGACTGTATGATAGGCAGCTCTTTTTCAGCTACTAAGACATGTTGAAATAATCTTCTGGATGTAATGTATGCATGTTTGACCTTTTATCTCAACCATAGTCTCTGCCAATCAAAGTTCACAAACTTCTATGGCCTTTCGAAAATTAATAAACTGATTAAAATCAAGTGGTTTCGTAAACATGGCTGCAAGCTGAAAATGTGATCCCACATTTTAAACCACAATAAATTTATATTTAATAACTCACGAACGAAATGGTGTCTGATGTCAATATGTTGGTTCGTGAATGTTGCACTGGATTTTTGGCTATGTTGATGGCACTTTGATTGTCACAATGAATCAACATCAAATTTGTATGAATACCATAGTCACTCAGCTTCAGATGTGGACGATGACAGAGAAAAATGTTTCTTACTCTGCCAGGCTATCAGATTTTTTACTGAGAAAGAAACATCCTTTGCTTGTACTTCGTCTGTCATCTAGACTGCCAGCCCAATCTGCATCACAATACCCAGCGAGATTAATGTTGGTGTCCTTGGTGTAGTAAATACCCAGATCAGCTGATCCTTTGATGTATTTGATGATACGCTTGACAACATGCAAATGAGACACCTTTGGTTTTGCTTGATATCTTGCACAAACCCCCCTCCCCCCACACTTAAACAAATATTTGGTCTGCTTGCTGTGAGATACAACAGACTTCCAATCATCCCCCTGTAAAGCTTCTGGTCCACATCTTTTCCGTCATCATCTCGAGATAATTTTCAAGTTGTACTCATCGGTGTCCTGGCTGTTTTACAAGAGTCAAGTCCAAATCGTGTAACCTTGTTCTTTGCATACGTACTTTGACTCAAATAGATGCCTTCTTCTGTCTGTTTAACCTGCAAACCAAGAAAGTATGTTATTTCTCTAACCATACTCATTTCAAACTCTTGAGTCATATATTAAAAAAATCTATCAACAAGTGCTTTATCTGTTGCACCAAATACTATGTCATCGACATAGATTTGAACAACCATCAGATCGCCATTCCTTGAATAGATGAACAGTGTTTTGTCCGCACTTCCTTTGGTGTAACCTTGTTCGAGCAGACAAACTATCGGACGTTCATACCAAGCCTTGGGTGCCTGTTTTAACCCATATAACGCTTTCCTCAGCTTAAACACATGATTGGGATGTTCTGGATGTTCAAATCCTTTTGCTTGTTCCACATACACTTCCTCTTGAAGTATCCCATTTAAGAATGCACTTTTAACATCCATTTGGTACAACTTATATTTCAGGTGACAAGCCATTCTTAATAGTAGTATGATTGATTCTAGACGTGCTACAGGCGCAAACTTTTCATCAAAATCAACTCCTTCTACATGTGAGTATCCTTGTGCAACCATACGAGCTTTGTTCCTCACAACATTACCTGTTTCATCTATCTTATTCTTGAAGATCTACTATGTTCCTACGACATTTACACCTTCAGGTCGAGGTGTAAGACTCCATACTTTTCTTCGCTTAAATTGTTCCAACTCCTCTTGCATTGATGTTATCAAGTATTGATCACTTTATGCTTCCTGGTGGTTTTTGGGTTCAACCATCAACATAAAACAGGCAAATTGAACCATCTCCTTGAAGTTTATATGTTTCTTTCTTATAACCCTGTCTCCATGTATGTTTCCGATCATATCCTTTTCAGAGTGATTTGTATGAACACGATGTTGAGAAACTGTTCCCATGTTTGATTCTGACTCGTCAGCCTTATCAGCTTTACTCTGAGTTTCCAGTACTTGATCATCAGTCACTTGAAGTGGATTCAGTATTAACCCCTCTAGTTGATACCAACATCATAAAACACCACATTTACTGTTTCCATAATTGACTTGGTCCTTTTGTTAAATACTGGAAAGCTGTACTGGTGGTTGAATATCTGAGAAACATGCCTTCATCACTTTTCGCATCACACTTGCCGAGCTGATCTTTGTCGTTTAGAATGTAAAAGACACATCCAAAGATATGAAAATAGCTCACACTTGGTGTTTTTCCCTTCCACATTTCATATGGTGTCATGGTCGTTCCTTTTTGAATATACACCATGTTTACGATATAACAGACTGTACTGACAACTTCAGCCCAAAAATGTTTTGCAACTTGATTTGCATACAGCATGGCACGAGCCATTTCCTGTAGTGTTCGATTCTTCCTTTCAACCACACCATTCTATTGAGGTGTTCTTGGCGCTGAGTACTGATGTTGTATGCCCTGTGCCTCACACTGCTTATCAAACACTTCATTTTGGAATTCTCCTCCATGATCACTTCGAATTGCCTTGATTCTCCATTTTTCATTCTTAAGTTGCAATACCAATATTTTGAAGCTATCCAACGCTTTTGATTTCTTACGCAAAAACGACACCCAAGTGAATCTAGTGAAATCATCAAAAATTACCAAGATGTACTTATTCGTGGACATAATTTATACTTGAATCGGTCTCATAAGATCCTTGTGCAATAGATCTAGAGCTTTCTTTGAGAGAATATCTTGAGTAAATTTGTGCAGCACCTTGACCTGTTTGCCCTTTGCACATGGTCCATAGACAAATATATCATCACTCTTTAGTTTGGGAATTTCTCTGACAAGTTCTTGATTGGTTAATTTTGTTAACGTTCTGACATTTATATGCCCGAGTTTCCTGTGCCATACTCTAGTTGACTCGTTACACATGATGTGAAAGAGCTATCTTGCGGTTGTCATATGTAGCAGTTACTTCCTGATCTGATTCCTCTTAGTTGTACTCGACCAGCTTCATCTACTGCTTGACATGCTGATTTTGTGAAAGTAATAGCCAACCCTTCATCACATAGTTGACTTATGCTAATCAGATTCGAATTCAGCCCTTCAACCATATACAAATTCTGAAGATTTGGTGTACTCAAACCACTTGTTTCACCGTTGCCTACAATTTAACCTTTGGCTCCTCCTCCAAATGTTAGCTTTCCCGAGTTGATCTCTGTAAAATTCATCAGTTCATCTATGCTTCCTGTCATATATCTTGAACACCCACTATCAAATTACCACTCTGTTCAATCTGAACTCTTTATTGCCACTTTTGGTTAATCATCATCTGCAGTCTTCATAGCCAATTCTGCTTGAGCTAAGAAACAGATGAACTTTACTTGTTGAACATCATCTTCATATTTTTTAAAACTCTACTTTTGCTGAAAAACAGTACAACAAGTCTTTTCTGACCCATGACCTGATGTAGCAATTCTTATCATGATAATATTTTCTATGACATCTAATTTGATACAGTCTGGCTTCCCAACGGTAAAACTGAGCTTTGTAGTGTCCTGGTTTTCTGCAGTAAAAACACAACTGATCTCTGACTTTTCATGTCTGATAGTACCCTTGATTTCTTGGTCGCCAATTCTAAATGTTCTGTTTTCTGTTGGTGATGGCTTTAACAGTCTGATGTTCCTTCACAAGTTCTGTTGCATGACAGACTGACAATTTGACAAACGATGTGGATCCTTTAGTATGTCCTTGATATCCCAAACCATAGTTTAGGTTGATGTCTCTCCCCATTGCAAGTCTTTGTCAAGATCATTGGTACCCTTAGTCAGCATTTTGATGGTCTTTAACTGTTCACTCAATCGAGACTCTAAGAATTGATTTTTCTTTTCTTCCTCAGTTAGAGATATTTGAAGCAATTTCACCTTCTCTTGCAATTTATGTATGTCACAAGTTAATTCCAGATTCTAGTTTCTGACATCGATCAGGATTTCACACAGGAAGCTGGTGTCCTCGAGTAACGGCTGGTTGTTTGCCTCATCTTCATCATCAGCCTCACTTTCAGAACTTTCTTCAATTATTCACACATATGCAACTAAATTTACCATTTCCTCATCTCGATCTGATTCAGAGTTGTTGTCACTTTCCAGGATGACCAATGACTTTTCTTTTCTGTTTATGAGATTGGCACACTTAGATTTTGTATGTCCAACTCCTTTCCACTCATGACATTTGAGTGATTCCTTCTTCTTGGTATTTAGGCAGTCACATTTATAGTGTCTGAATCCTTGACATTCATGACATTGAACTTCCTGATCTTCTGGGTGCTCGATCAATGTTTAATCTGAAGTCAGGTCTGCCTATAGGATTTTCCTCACATTTAGATGTACCCCATATTTCTTGAGGTATTTTCTCACTATCAGACCTATCGTTTCCTCAAGATCCTCAGCTGGATATGTCCTTTATTTTGCCATTAATATAATCCCCTTTCCTTTATTCATTTTCTTGGAGAAATCAAGTTAATGTGCCTGCATCATGCCTGCAACCTGATTGAATTTCATATCGTAAGTTGGCTACTTGTATGGCTGATTTCATTAATTTGAAACTTATGAGGCAGACTTCGAAGGAACTTCTTGACCAGCTTCTTTTCTTTGTAGTGTTTTCCTAATACTTCAGCTGCATTGGCAATGGATGAGATCTTCTCGCTGAACTCTTCAACTGTTTCATCTTCACCCATCCTCAGGTTTTCAAAATCTAATGCAAGCATGTCATTCCTAGTTCTACGAACATCACTTGTTCCTTCGTACGTTTCCGGTAACGTATCCTAGGCATCTTTTGCAGTAGTGCACCCTTGAACTCTTTTGAACTGATATTTAGTTAGGGAAATCCAAATCGCTGTGAGAGCTCTTGAATTGTATTTTGACATACTTTTTTTGCTACTGTTGATAGGTCAAAAATTTAATCCTAGTTTATTACTGCAGAGAACGGTTCAATGTAGCAAAGATAGGGTATCGAATCCACAGAGACAAAAATATTACACGATTCAGTTTCAATTCAAATCTGGTTAAAGAAAAAATAATAAGATTGATGGTTATCAAAACAGTAAATCAAAACGGTTTAAACTTATAAAATAAAAGCGTCAAGCATCAGGGAAACCACAACTAATCAGGATTGAAAGTCAATTTATCAGGCAAGGATTTTCTTTGAAAATAGTTATCAACATGAAAGACATAGATGGTTTAATCTCCTCCCGGAGTATTAAACCCTATGTTCAAATTATCAGAGACAAACTCCCGCCGTCTTTTAAATAACAGAACATGCATTACTTTATTAGATTCAATTGTTCATAAGCAATTAAGACAATACTCCCGCAAGCACAATCACTTATTCATCTAGACTAGATTCAACTTCTAAACCAAATCCCTTTGTGTTTATCAGTCTAATATCAATGAACTAGTTAGCTACTCTAATTCATGCATTAATAATAAGTCTAGACTAAGAACCTAACAATTATTATCCCCTTATGACAAACATAACAATCAAACCCTGATTTCCCTGAGAAACTCTAAAACCTAACTATGAAACTATTCAGACATTGCAAAGCATAAACAATGCAATATCAAAGAAGAACACATATTTAAATAAAATAGATATATTAGAAAGTGTTCAGAAATCTTCTCAAAATACAGGTTGAATCTCCTCTCCCTCAGTAATTCTCTCAGAAAATAAAATAAAGCTTAAGTCATAAAGGCCTAAAACACATTGTATTTATAGGCGAAAAAAGTAAAATATCAAATAAGGAAAACTTGGATATGCTTGAGGACTTGAATTGAAAATTGGAAAAATTCTTCTTCTACTCGGGTTAAGTTCCCAATCGAGCAAGTGTTTGCCCGATCGGGCAGATCACAGAATTGCTCGACTCTTCTTTAGTTTCTCGATCGATCTCTTTCTTCGGAAAATACCAGGAACATTTTCTCGATCGGGTATAACACCTGCCCGATCGAACACTTATGTCTGCAACTTCTAATTCTTCTGAAACTTCCCGAAATCCCCTGAAATGCATCGTTTTTGCTCTGATTCCACCCGAACACCTAGAATACTGAAATTCTACCAAATATGCATTGAAAACACTCAGAATAATGCAGAATAGCAAACATAAATGCCCACTATTATGCATTAAAACCGAGTAATATCAATTGTCCATTCAGCTTTTGGTTTTGCAACCATAACACCATCTCCATTCTTTATCTATGGAGTTGTCCAACCATCCTCGACAATTGTCCAGGCATCTTTTGCAGTAGTGCACCCTTGAACTCTTTTGAATTGATCTTTATTTAGAAATATCCAAATCGTTGTGAGAGCTCTCGAATTGTATTTTGACATAGTTTTTCTGCTACTGTCCATTCAGCTTTTGGTTTTGCAACCATAACACCATCTCCATTCTTTATCTATGGAGATGTCCAACCATCCTCGACAATTGTCCAGACATCTTCATCAATTCCCTTGATGTGCTCACGTATCTGAACCTTCCACCAGTCGAAATTATCAGGATCTAACACAACACTGCGTGTAGTTGATTGCTGTAGGTTGTCCATCTTAAGGATCTTACCTGTTTAGACAGATACCTTGGTTTCGTGACAGGTATCCGCTCTGATACCAATTGAAAATGTAAACGGGCTAACAATAATCAAATCTTCTTAAAAACACGTCCTTTATTAAGATAAACAAAATACAACTTGCTCTTTATTCACTGGATTTGTTTCTCTTAATCTTTCACTCTTTGTCGCTCTATTCACTCAATCTCACAAACACGAAAACACAATCTCACAAAGCTCAATCTCTCAAAATAGTCAGCTCAAAGAACTAGAGGACCTCTATTCTACTGAACCTCCTATTTATATTAATGTCTAAATCTAAACCTCCTCATCAAGTCATATCTCTTCTTTCCATGAGCTTTTTTTCCATTTTCAAGCTTGTTTCCTTTTCTTCTATTTCTTTGTTGCTTGTACATTAAGCTGCTAATCTTTCTTTTCCTTTCCTTTCCTTTCCTTTCCTTTTTCGGTTTTGAAATTCATTCATTTTGCATCTTCACGAAGCACCGCAAACATCCCCAAGGTTTGTATAAGGTCTTTCCACAAGTTGAGGAACAAGTTCTTTTGCCCAATTGTCAACTTTGACAAACTTTGGTCGCTCAAAATATACAAAGGATAATGTTCCGTTGATCGATATCACACAACACGAATTTTAAAAAGTATTGGGTAAATGTCACTAAATTGAAAAACAAGTTGTTTGTCGTCAAAGCTAAGATTATCTCAAAGATCTAAGATACCTAGGTTAGGCTAAATTTTCCTTGCATTTTTTATTTTTGAATTTTTGTTGATGTATCATGTATGTTGGATTTTTGAACGAAGGATATTTAAAATAAATTCACACATATAAATCATTATTTACATGAATAATTTACTATTTATATGTTTACTATTTACAATTTACTACTAAATATTCACCATTCATGAATTAAACCACAGTCTTTAAGAAAAACTATAAAAATAAAAGATATCTAATTTTTCCTAAAACATTTGATGAAAACAGCTGATAATAAGCAAGCTAATTTGCTGTATGGTAAAATAGTAACCTTATAGCATATAGGTCGTAAATATTGAGACATTCACTATTTTATGCGCAATGCCATATTCCCATTCATTTATTTGACCAGAAAGGAAGTCTAATTGCTAACGTAGATAAAACAACACATGTCACACAGATCAAGTCAACGAAAAAAAAAAGAAAAAGTACTAATCCCCCACACACCACACAACGTAGAGGAGAGAGGCCGAACCAAACACAAAACACCCTTAAAAACAGGAAACGTCATATCTTAATTTGTTATTTCTTTCTGCCAAAAAAATGAGAGAAAGAGAAGAGCATGTATTGACATGGCCTTTGATCGAAGAGAAAGGCAAGACAAGTTGTGTGAAAGAAGAAGTGAAGAAGCAGCTATGGCTTTCCGGCCCACTCATCGGCGTAAGTCTTCTTCAGTTTTGTCTGCAAGTCATCTCCGTCATGTTCGTTGGCCATCTTGGCTCTCTTCCTCTCTCTGCTGCCTCCATCGCCACCTCTTTTGCCTCCGTCACCGGTTTTAGTTTTCTCGTTAGTCTTCCTTTCTTTCTATTCCTTAGTTAAATTTTTTGATTAAGAAAATTATTAATATCTATTTAGTTTGGCGTGACTTTTTTAAAGAAAAAATATCTATTAAAATGATTATAGTAATCACAAATTTAGTTTAAACTACAAATTTTTAGACTAAACCCAAATCAACCAAACATCAAATCTTAAAAACCAAATCCGGACTAAATTTCTAAAAAATTTCTATAAAACCCGGATCCACTAGAGAAAAAATCTAAATCCTAAAATTAAAAAATTAAAAGATATAAAAACAACAGCCACTGCTGATTACTATAAACGCCCGGAACAAGATCTGCAGTGGTCCACAACGACATCGAAGAGGCGGCGACATAGAACTGTCACCGCCCCGCACCTACAACGAGACAAAAAAAAAAAGAGAAAGAGCGAGTCTTCTGGTGGCCTCAGCCGTCTTCGAAAAAAAGAGCTAGGTTTTCGGTGGTTGAAGGACGAATCCGACTGTCACAAAAGGAGAAGAAGTGAAATCTAACTGGCAGTCGTTGTCCTTACTAGGACACCGTAGATCTAATTCTCATTAACCACTTCCAGCCGAATCTCGACCACCTTGAGATATCTCTACCTGCTGCTTTACTGTCCTTCGTGTTGAGCTTCTACATACAGAACTGGTTAAGAGCTTCACTGCTCAACCGCTACTCCTTCCTTTA
>OVBE01001295.1:0-38048 GCA_900406425.1 Iberis pinnata | reverse complement strand
TATATATATATAATTTCTACAAATTTTATGTTAAAGAAAAATTCTATATTTTTAGGAAATGTATAATTTGTCTCTATTGTCCTAAATTTTAAACATGTGTTGAAAACCAATGGTATTACATCTAAACTTCTACAAAACAAATTTTTTCTTATAAAATGCTTTCTAATTAATAATATAGATTTATAATGAATTTGAATGCCAATGAGTTGTGATGTTAATATACAACTCATATGATTTTGACTACAATATTTTTCACTAAAGGTTATGTAAAGAAATCTTGTGAATCGACACACCAATGCGATAAAAAAATATTAATAAAAGAGAAAGGAACATTCCATGATATGAGGGTTGCCTTTGTGTTATAAGTCCTTGGACAATAACCTAATCTGAACTATAGAAACCATATGAGACTTTCTATAGTGATCTAGCAATTTTGATTAGATGTTTAACATCTCGTGTGCATAGTCTTAGATGATTTTTTGGAAAAACTCAGTATATTTTTTAGCTGATAAATATGGGTAATTTTAACGGATATACATATTATATGCTAAAATTAACAAAATGTCATCTATGCCTACCATAGCTTTCCCTCTCTCTCCATCGTCATTATACAATATATTCAATATCACCCCTACTTCCATGAAAAGTTACTCTATCGCATTAGAGTTACTTTTTCTGAGGAATATTTTTAATTTTCAAATATCAATCCCACTTCTTCTTCTCTTTCCTTGGATTTTTCGGAGACGTAACTCAACCGTCGCCCTTAAGTTTCTTTCTCTAATTTCTCAACTGCAAAAAAGTGAAATAATTTGGTAACTCATCTCCACATTCAAAATTTTTAACAAAGAGAAAGCGAGGGTAAGAGTAATCTTCTTCTACAATCCGAATGAATCCTGCAACTATCAAACAAAATCACAATACTCCCGTCTAGGGTTTCTTACAGAAGGTTAATTTCGCTTGACTATTTTATATTCTCAGAAATTACTTCAACATTACCATAAACAACACCAAAATTAGTGTTCTGCTTTATGAACTTGTCTTCTTTGATACGCCTTTTTCAGAAACTTTTAATATTTGGGGATTTATATACAGATTATGATAATCACTGAAATTTTGATGTTGCATAGAAATTAATAATATTGTCCTCTCTTTTTATTGCATGTTTGTCCTTTCGACTCTCAACAAGTTTACGATATGTTTAATCTTAATTATAGTTTATGGTCTTTAGAAAGTATGATATTATTTATCTTCTTCCCACATTGCGCACCCCTACCAGTGGTTTTTCAGTATATTGACTTTTTGTTACAATAATCTGAATATTAACTTTATGCGACTTTCACATTACAGTGTCTAGATGGATGAAGATATAGGCCACGAACTTCCTCTACGATTATCCAACAACACACAAATAATCAAAGAGAGGGTTCAACACCTACTAGACATCCAAGATTTTATTAAATACCCGTGAAGAAGGGAATCCTTCTACTTGACTGTTGAGAGCACCAAATCAAAAGACCATTTTAGCTACACGCAGCCTACGACTTCTATACAAGACTTCGCGCATGACATGGTTCTAGTTATTGTAGCTTGTTGTCCTCCAATTGTTCAAAATGTTGTCCTTCAGTCCATGATGGAAAAAGGTGCATCAATCCAAGAGATTGTTTCTTTTATAAGTCAAATGAGTCTGCACCTAAAGAACAAAAATTTCATGTCGCTTAACATTCTTGGCGAAGTAAGTGGCAGTTCTTATAGTAGTCAGACTACTACTTAATGTTCAGTACTCCAACTAACAAAACAGTCTAATATGTTCAAATGGTCCTATATGTTTATTACACAGGTTCTAGTGATATCGTTGCAGAGTAAAGAGGCACCAGAGTTAGTCGAGGACATTGACATCGGCACTGATAAACATGATGTTGTTGTTGATTACCTTCTAACGTTCATAGAAGACGATTTTCCGTTTGATATTAATTCTTGGACTGGCGGTATGTGTGCTGTGGATGTCATTGAAGCACAACAACGGGCACGAGAATCGCAAAGAACCGAGGAAGAAGACAAAAGCGACATAGATGATACGGATGACCATGAGAAGGGTCCGGATGACCCATCAGCCTTTGTACAAGCATCTTTTCTCCGAAAAGAACAACTCCTTTTGATGATGATTTACTCGTCCGTAAGGTTGCTTCACTAATACAAGAGCAAAATATACCAATTTTTGAAGGATACACCCAAAGTATCATCACTCATATTGATGCAAGGCGTGACAAGTTGTTCAAAGATTTGAAAGACCTATATCTCCATCAGAAACAACCAAATCATTAACCTATGGGAGAAAACTCCGTCACCGGTAATAACACATTATAATGCTACACTCCATTTGCAAAAATATTTATATGCTTTTCTGCACTAAGAGTCTACAATTGATCGGTGAAGAAGAAAATGTGTCACAATCACCTGAGCGGAAAAGGCGACAACATCTTCGGATCGGATGATCCCACAGAAGAAATCATTCGAAATGTTGTCCGCGATAACTCTCCCGATGCCAACTTAGAAAACATGGTGGTTCAAGAAATGAATGCCTCATCCCAATGGGATAATCTAAGATCTCCAATACAAAGACAAAATGTACCAAAAGGTAGTCGTTATAGTCAACACAATTACTGCATATGATCAACTTTTATAAGATGCTTTAATAGATATTGCTCTTCTTTTTGGAATTTTAACAGCTTCTCATACTCGCCCAGCTCCCAATGTTACAACATAACTAAAGGATATAGAAGCTCCGTCTTTTTCTCTCCATTTATCACAAGCAGATGTTTCCCAACAGATGCAAACTAATCTCCTAGGTATTTGTAACACATATCCAAAAAATTTAGGATAGTCGAACTACTGAAATATTTACCGTAGTTCGTATACTACTACTACGTAAGTACTATTCTCATCTCACTTAACGGGATGCATGACAACATATGTCTATTCAACCTGATAATGGAACAAACCAGCCACGTCCAACTGTTAATGTTTCACCGTCCATCAGACATATTTATCCCCCATCGTTCTCACTGAATATTTCAGGAACCCAACGTCTTGAACAAATGGAGACGAAACCTACTTCTTTGGTTCAGGATACCAATTAAACCACAATCAAGCCTACTACTCCAGGTAATGTAACCACAAACACTGCATGGAGAGTTAAAGCTCAAGATTTTCTTAAAGGTAATATTCAGTTTGTAATAACATTGTCATAATTTTTCTCTCTATATGTTCAACTTTTTCGAATTCATACATAATAGGTTTCTCCACTCTCGTATGTTGAAATCACAAGTGAGCCAGATATTTATATGGTTTTCTCAAACAACTTACATTTACTATTTTCTGTTGCCATGTCAAAGGTATTTTGGTTTTCTGTCCATTTTTATTAGTGAATGGGTCCAGGCATCATAACCTACCAATATTAACATCTAATTTTAACATGCTCTCTCGATAAAGTATACTATATACTGAGTAATTTCTTTGTGTTTTTTTTAAGGCAAAGACAACTGGCCAACCTTCCAAAGAAGATAAATAAGACAAACATCAAACATTGTCTAACTTGCACGAGAAGGTCAGGAGAAGAACTGAGGATATTCGAAAGAAAGTTAAATCTAAGGATTCTTTAGAAACTCGTACTACAACGAGGACTAAGCATGACCAACCCAAAAAGATATAGCTAAAGAAATCGTTAGAAGAAGTTCAAGGATAAATCAAAACCTAGTAGGAAACCAAAAGCCGGGCAAGATCGAGAAAACTCAACCCACCCAAAAATAAAACAAATTGTTTTACCAACACTCGAAGAGGATGATCTGTGGGAGGTTACTCTCTCCCTTCTCATTATGCAAAAAAGAGCATTTGATGACCCACCACCAAAGAAATGCCAAGACTTCCGAGCAGTTCTCCAGAATGCTAGGTGCCTACTCTTTCCTGTCTTCAACATTTATGTCATTCTTCTATATGGTAACAATCAAATAAATGTGATCAGGGTTTATCATATTGGTGACAATCTCTCCATCGGGAACATGATCTTCTGGTCTTTATTCAAACCAACTGAAATATGGCTACCAAACGTAATTGATGCATTTCGTAAAGGGTAGTCAGTATATTACACTTTCTATATTTTATTAATTTTTTAACGGTAGTCAATATATTTTTCTTTTAGCTTTAAAGTTCTCCTATGTTATATAGGTGATTGATATTGTTCTCCTTTATGTCCAGCATAGGAGAGACAAGATACCCAATTATAGGTATGATTTTATGCCAACCGCGTCTTTGGGGATCTTTTCAACGCACTATTGACAAAGATAAGTTTTGATTCTCAGTAGCTTCAACTCTGCCTATCTCAAAGCATCCTAAGTGGTTCTCATCCATAAATATGATCTATTGCGCGATCCCCATTCAAATACCCACTGGCTTGGTCTCATAACTGACCTGAACCAAAGGTCAATCGAAGTTTTGGATTGTAACCATAACAAACTATCGAAAGAAGAGGTCGAACATGAGCTAAAATTTATGTCAACGCTTTTGCCTTTCTTCATAAAATGGCAACAACTTGCGGCTCCAGTTGGAGAATTTAGTTTGGACTCCTTTCAGATTGATCGTAATGAGTTAGAAGTATTGGTTGAAGACATAGGTATTTTCTTTATTAACGCTCTTCTATTAACCTTTCATTATTATTTTACGGATGCAAAAACTAATTTTTATACCTTTTCAGTTCTTTCTGGTGTATCAATTATCGTCCCGATAGAACAACATTCCCTCGACACAATGACGAATCCTCCTTGTTGGAAAAGCAATATCTGAAGGTCGCAGCAATGAACTACGGGATACAAGTTTTTAATGTGCTTGTTAAGGATCCTCCTACACCTATCCTCTGATTTTAATTAGTATCCATAACTGAAAACTAAACTCCTTCTTTATTTGGTTATGTCTCAAAAATGATTGTTCTTCACTTTCAATGTTTCAAACAAGTACTAAGTTTATTTCCTTTTCAGTGTCATTTACTTCTATTATGTGTATTTTGACTAACACCACAAACATAAATATTTCACAACATAAATTATAAAGCGTATGGGGCTTACAATATTTTAACAACAACGGTTTAAACTAGCCTTAATACATGAAAGCGGGTGGGCTTAGTTCTGCTTACAAAAGAAAAGTTAATTTACACGATATACCGACTACTGAAATCGATATACGAAATACAAAAACAGGTGAACTTATTTTTATACATACACCAAATCAGAACCTTAAACGATTACGCCCAGTTGTTACAATACCCCCAAAAACTTCATCCACAACTTCCAGCCATTGATCCAATACACCAAAAACCTACCTTCCCCATTACGCGTAACAATAAAACCCTTTAAATAGGATTACGACAACTTGCCTTAGTATGTTCTTTCCCATAGCAACGGCTGCACCTCCTGTTTCCAGCCACCTTGCAAAAAAAAATAAAGGATCACTTAAAATTAACCATATTGATGTTCCACTTAAAGTTTACAACTTTTTAAGACCTTACCTTGTGCTCCCTCCGAAATAACATCCTTAGTTTCTTTGGCCTACCAAATGGCTTTTTACCTTCAGCGGCATTAAATTCTTACCCTTATTGAATGAAGAACCAATTAATGTATTGCCTCCAGCCGAAGGTATTGGATATATTTTCTCAGCATACGCACCAGCCCAAGCATTATTGTAATACTCGCTAATCACCATTGGTTCAGTGCGAAGGTCTACACTCGATGCAGTTGCGAGGGCATGAGAGCATGAAATTCTAATAAATTGAAACTCTTTGTAACTACAAGATTCGTCCTCAAAATTTACGAGATAAGTGTCACCTTTTTGGGTTGAAACCTCATATTTTGTTGCACATATTGTTTTCACAACCATTTTCATTCCCTGTTCAAAGTTTGCTTCTACTCTCTTTCGTACATGTGGTGTTAGGCAACAGTCGCCTTCATTTTTCTTTGCTGTTTCACGCCTAATAGCAATCCATGTCATAATTTGACTCCTAATGTATTCCAGCGTTGTGACAAATGGGTACTCTCTTGCTTCCTTCAACACATTATTCTAAGGCTCTGCAATGTTAGAATCTATTATGTTATAACGTTTCCCTTTAAAATGAGATCGTGTCAAATGAGGGAAATCTGTACAAATCCACATATAAGCAACATTACTCATACTATTGTTGTAATTAGTTTTATATATATTTTACTAATGTCGAGTAGGTACGCAGCGCAAAGAGGGTTTGTATTCTATATTTTCAAAAATTTGTTGTTGAAATCATTGATCGTGTATGATATGACAACTTGCATCATTAGATAACCCGAAGTTTTAGGATCAAAGTTTTCCTTCACATTGTGTTACAAATGTACAACGCAACACGTATGTATCGCCCTTGTGTAAACCTACAAGGTAAAAAAACAAAATTTCATTCATGCCAGTAGTATGTATATCTTCCCATGTATATGGCCTACCAATGTTTTGGTTTTGTTTTATAATACCTTCTTAAGCTCATAGCTTGCAATGAATGAGATTTCCTTCAACTTCCGATGTGGGATCTTGTATATTTTTTAAAAAATATGGCCCATGAGATTTCAAATAATGTTTGGGCCGAAATTAGATTATACATTATATTTAAAGATATGCTAATCAATTATTCAGACAACTAATAAAATTTATAAAATTGTAATGTAAAATTCAAAATGCGTAATAAAGTTTGTTACGATTTGTGAGAAAAAAATATATTGAAGAAAAAATTTCATAATCAGATATTTAGTGAAAAAACAATACTTATTTGATTATAATATATATATATATATATATTTATTTATTTATTGTAATCTTTATTTTAATTAAAAATTATTTTCAATTGATACAAACCCATGAAATTAAGTTTATCTATGGAAACCCAAAAAACTCGTGCATGTATATATAAAGATATTAAAGACTCGTGTATGTATCTCTCTAATTGGTTCTAACCCGTGCACTGAGATTCATTATAAAGATATTAAAGACTCATGTATATATATATATATATATAGTAAAATAGGAAGAGGCGATTTTAGGAGATTTGTATACTTTCCATAACTTGCTTCGAGTGCGCGTCTTCTGTTAGGTCACAACTTGCGCCGTCGACATGGCTTCCACTTCTCCGCCACATCAGCAAGATGTTGCGGGCTCCTCACCACCATCACCTACCGCTAATTAATCATGGTCCAAAGTCGTTTCTCAACTTGGGTTCTCGAAACCATTCTCTGCGTCCGGATTTTTCTCTTTATCAAGGCGTGGCTTCTGTAGCTATTCATCCTCAGCTTGTTACAGACACTCAGCCTCTTTGGACCAACTACTTGGTTGGTTTTTTCATCGGAACAGCTTTTCACATCAGAAAAGTTCACACAACCGTCAACCATTTATGGAACCGGGATGGAAAATCAATGAAGATTAATGTCCAATTGATCAAACCCGATACAAATTTATTCAAAATTGATTCTAAATCTCTTCTTAACAGCATTACTCAGAAAAAGTATTGGCACATATCTTATATTTTTCTTGTGGTGCAGGATTGGTGTCCTTCTAGTCAAGTGAAACCCGATCTCTCCACAATGCCTTTGTGGGTAGACTTTCACGACGTCCCAGATTATTTATTCTCTCACGAGGGTCTTATGTTTTTTAGGTGATATCTTCGGCCACTCGCAAAAATTGCATCCAACGACAGAGAAGTGTATAAGGCTAGATGTAGCTCACGTTATGGTAGTTGTTAATGTTGAAAAGGACCTTACCAAAAAAAATTAGCTTAAGGATGAGACCAACCCAGTCATGGTCACGTATCCTTGGCTGCCAGTCCAATGTTCAGCTTGTCATTCATGGGGCCACAAACCCAAGGAATGCAAAAAACAATCAGCCACTCCTCAAACCAATGGCTCGGACACTACTCCAAACCAACCTTCCCTCAATTAAAGACGCAGCGGTTGTGCATTTCAAGAATTTCCTGCAGAAAAAAGGCGATATTAATCCAATGGCACCATTGGTCTTTCTGATCTCATTCACTTATGTTGTTCCTAGAATGTAGTTGAGCTTCTTACTTGTCCGGTTCTTGCGGTGGAAATTTGTGACACTTTGTTTTCTATGTCGTCCAATAAAGCTCTGGGTCCAAACGGTTATACCACAGAGTTCTTCAAGGCAGCTTAGCCTGTTCTTGGTGCGGATTTCACCGTAGAAATTTAGACATTTTTTCGTTTACGGGTTCCTTCCGGCAGGTACCAATGCCACCTTGGTCTCCCTTATTCCCAAAGGTGAAGACCCAAAGACGATGAAGGATTACAGGCCCATATCCCGTTGGAATGTCATATACAAAGTGATTTCGAAGATTATTTCCAACCGGCTCAAGATCTATCTACCTGAGTTCAAAGAGCTCAATCAGAGTGCTTTTGTAAAGGGCCATTTGCTTCTGGAGAATGTTCTTCTAGCAATAGAACTAGTCAAAGACTACCACAAAGCCTCTCTTTCCTCTCGGTTTACTCTTAAGTTGGATATCTTGAAAGTATTTGATACTATTGACTGGGATTTTATAGTTTATGTCTTGCAGGTTGTGGAGTTTCCTGCTACCTTCATCCGTTGGATATACCTACGCATATCTATTGCGACTTTCTCGATTGCTATCAACGGGGAGCATGCGGGGTACTTCCCAAGCTCAAGGGGAATTAGACAAGGTTGTGCTCTCTCTCCTTATCTATATATGATTTCCAATAATCTCTTATCTCACATTTTGAATGCAGCTGCAGCTTCCGGGGTTTTTGGTTACCACCCTCATTGTCACTCTCTAGGCCTTACTCATTCATGTTTTTCTGATGATATCCTCGTCTTCTCTGATGGCTCTCTTGATTCTTTGTTAGGTATTCTAAAAGTCATGGACGATTTTGGCAAAGCTTCAAGTTTACGGGCTAATGTTCTCAAATCATCGATCTTCCCTATTCGTTACATGGGCTTTCCGCTAACAACCAAATCGCTATCTAACGACGACGGCGCCCCACTTTTGGATCGTATCCGATCCAACTCTTGGGAATCCAAGCTCCTCTTGTTTGCTGAGCGGCTCCAACTTATAAATTTTGTCGTTGTCAGCACTGTCAACTTCAAGCACTCGGCATTCATGCTTCCTAAGCGCTGTCTTCGCGCAATCAACAACCTTTGTAGCAACTTCCTCTGGTCCAGTACGGCTTCTAATCACTATAAATCTAAATTGTGTTGGGATGATGTTTGCAGGCTAAAATATGAAGGTGGACTTGGAATACGGAGACTTGAGGACACTTCCACGGTATTCACCTTGGCGTTAATCTGGCATTTGTGCTCCAATACTTTTTCCCTTTTGTGTGCATGGACTCGAAACTATCTCCTCTGGAATGCGACCTTCTGGGACGCTCCGTCCACATCCCGTGGCTCTTGGATGTGGTGGAAGTTACTAAAAAATTTATCCCCTTGCCATTATGTTCCTTCGGAGTGTTGTTAATGACGGCCGCTCCACCTTTTTCTGGTTTGATCATTGGTCTCCCTTGGGCCCCTTGTTTACTATTGCAGGTGATGCATGTGTTTGTGAGCTTGGTGTCAGTCGCCTTGCTATGGTGTACGATGAGGTATCTCAGTCGCATTTGTCCATTCGCCGTTCTCGTGTTCCAAAATACTGTCACCTTTATACCCAGCTCTCTGCTCTCCCAATACCTCCGGCCTCGTGGCCCGACATAGTTCTCTGGCACCACGATCCCGATGTTTACAAACCACACTTTTCCTCTTCTACAACCTGGAATCAGTTTCGTTACCCTCATCCTAAGCAATCTTGGTTCTCTACGATTTGGTTTTCTCAATCTATTCTCCATTACGCGTTCATTTCGTGGTTTGCTGTGCTTGACAGGTTATCCACAGGTAGGCGTATGCGTGCTTGGGGAACCCATCATCCTAGTGTCCTTTATGGGGAACCGGATGAGACTAGTGATCATCTCTTCTTTGCATACCCTTACTCCTTTACGGTATGGTCTACTCTTGTGGAGCCACTTCTTCATCGAAGACTGACTCCGGATTGGACCAGGACGCTTCTCTCCCTCCGCCGACCAGCCGATAGACCAATAGATCGGGTCCTCCTCATGCTCTTCTTCTAAGCGGTGTTTTAACATCTTTGGCGAGAAAGGAACAATTGTTGCCATGGTGGTTCCCGACGTAAAACTTCTCATATTTCCAGCTTTATTATCAGCACCATTGCCGACCGTATCATGAGCCTTTCCTATGGCCCGGAATCGCGATATTACCAGCTTTCACGTCGTTGGTTTTCTTTCCATGGCTGGCCATTACTCATCATCCTTATAACTGTATCTTTGACGGGTGCTCGGATTGTACTATTTTTCATGACTCTAGTTTTGTCCAACATAGTTTTCTAGAGTTGGGTTTTAACGAGGCAATCCGGCACCTAACCACCGGCACAGTGCAGAGCCCTAACCCGACATTTCTCAAGCTTTTGTTTCTAATTCTATTCTCCCTCTCTCGGTTATGAGTACATGCTGGTTATAATCATGTAAATATTACTTTTGCTTTTTCTTAATCAATTTAACATTTCAATAAAACGTATATATATATATATATAGTAAAATAATGTTTTTTAATATATATAGAAAGTTACAAATAGAAGTTCAAATATCATTTTAGGCATATAAAAGTGTCCAACTAATTCTTACTCGAAATATTTTATTTATTATTATTTCTTAAATATAAAATAAAAATTAGTTAAAAGTATTTACATAAGATAATTTAACTTTGAATAAGAGAGTAAAAAGTATATATTTAAAATTTCTTAAGTAATTATCCTAAAGTAACAACCATAACTCGTCATTTCAGATATTAAAAACATATGTAATCCATCATATGACATACATAATACAATATAATTATTTTCGATGCGTGAAAACAATGATTTTACAAAAACTATATTTGACCGTACTATTCTATTTAATTATTTTCAAAATGGGTAATATTAATAAATAACCATAATATACCTTATAATTAACTAAATAACATCTACCCCAAACCTACATCACTCTCTCCCCTAACACTTTTTCATAAATATAATTTTAGTTTTTCTCTTTCCTTTCATGTCTCACTCTCTCTTTCTCTCACTCTCTCTCACTTGCTTCTTTATTTCCCACCCCCTTACATTAATATACGAATTACTACATATATACGGACTACTGAAATTTTTATTTTGGGTTTAGGGTTTATATTTTGGGATTAGGGTTTATATTTGGGATTAGGGTTTAAATTTTAGGATTAGGGTTTATAATTTGTATTTAGAGTTTGTATTTTTGGTTATGGGTTTTTATTTGGGGTTTTTGGTTTATATTTTGGGGTTTTTAGGTTTATATTTTGGATTTAGGGTTTAGATTTTGGGTTTAGTACTGTTTATATTTTGGGTATATATTTTGGGTTTGTGGTATACATTTTGGTTTAAGGTATATATTTGGGGTTTAGGGTATATATACAAATAAAACTTTTTTCCACCCAAATTACTTCAGATATACGGACTACTCAATTTATTTTTGGGGTTTAAGGTACATATTTAGGATTTAGGGTACATATTTAGGGTTTAGGGTATATATTTGGGGGTTAGGGTATATATTTTGGGTTTAGGGTATATATTTGGAGTTTATGATATTTTGGGTTAAGGGTCACTATTCACTATTGAATTAAATATATATCCAATTTAAATAATTTTAATCACGTTAGATTTAGAAAAAAATATGTGTTTTTAATATAACATTTTTTTAATTTGAATATCAATGTATTATTTGGTAATAATAGAATGAGGAGTAAAAATTACAATTGTAAAAAAGAAGAAAGTCATTCGTATGAGAGAAAGAAAGAAGAAGAGAAATGGTTAAAAGGAAATAACGGTGCTATACTATAACCAAATAACTAATTATATTCTATTATGTATATTTACTTAATATCTCTAAAGATATGTATATTTCATTCATTAACCCTTTCAAAATAGAGTTATTGTTAGAATAGTATAAAGTCATTCAAAATTTTCTAAGAAAATAAAATCATATATGAAAAATAGCATGTAATAGTTAAAATACATCAAAATATTACTGATTTTTAAACAACACTCAAAACTAAATTAGCCAATAAATAAAAATGAATGAATGGATCATTAGCGTAAAAGAAATGCTACTAAGATCTATATATATATATATATATATATATAATAAGACAAACATTAGTTGTATTAAGTAAACAATGACTACTAATTACATTGTGGTAATTATTGCATAGGAGCTTATACACTGGAAGCTGAGTCGCACTGCTTGGTCATTGTAATTCAAATAAGCAACAACTATTCAAAACTTAGTTTATTCATATGTTCATTTCACATATGAAATTATGTATTCATTGCAATTCCTTTTCTTTTGCAATTTGGAGAAAACATACACTTATTAGAAATTTCACTTTTATCTTCATGAGTCTAGTATATGATACATAACCAGTTCTTATTAGTTGTTTCAATTTATTTCTAAAACTCATCAGCTTCACATTCATAGAGAATACAAATAATCATGATTATCGTATCTCTTATTTTATTTTATTTGATTGAGTTTATTAGATGTGTAGCCAATAATCTTCTCTGCTTCATCGTTGAATGCAGAAAAAAAAATCACAACAAATTTTAATTAAAACATGATCAAAAATATTGAAACTATCAAAACAATCTTACTTCTCACCAAAAGATGCATCGTTCTCATCTATCGTTTATCCAAGTCTTTATGAATTATGAATCATTTGTTTGTAACACTAACGGTGTAATGATCCAACAATGTCAAAACTTTAATGAAAAAGTTATTTTCAAAAGATTTTGAAATATGCGAAGAAAAACTTTTTTATAGCTATTTATCTAAATTAGTGATACCACTATACGGAGAACTGTCTTCAACTTCTTTGCTTATCTTATTTTTCGTGACTTTATGCGCCTCCTCTACATATGTTTTGTTCTCTTGTAGATCTTTTATCTTCTTAACCCCAACTTTCTGTAGCTTGTTGACGACTTCGTTTTTTATGCGAATATCATATATCTAATAGCCAAAACCATCAATTTACATAATAGAAACAACAACAATACCTATTAAGTTGCTCACAAACTAAAAAACATCTTACAACTCATATTTCAAGCTATGTAAAAATAGAGTGTGTCAACGTCTCTATCTGTTGTCAAATGATATCATCAACTCCTTGCTCCTCTCAAGTCTTTCTTTAGTCTTTCATTCTCATCCTACCTAACACATCGTTTATGTCATTGTTTTTGAAAATAATTAGCTTAACGGTAGATAAAAAGTTATGAAGTGTAAATTACGGTTTATTTCACTAACATTTATAGAGAACGTAAATGTTAACATCACCACATTTTGGGAACAGACACGTACTATTTTCCAACAAACTTTCCTATGTTAGCATCATCTTCATTTGCTCCGGAAACAATTGCATGATAATTAGTAAAGAATCTGAAACCTGCAAAAATGACAACATTCATGATTCAAAAGAATTGAAATATTCATAACTATATATTGCAAAAAAAAAAAACATTACAAAAAGGTGGATTGTAAATGAAAAAATAAAGTCATACTATGAAACTAAGATAACGATAGAGTATATTTATAGGATGATAAAGTATTGAAGAAGTTTTAATAATTTAATTTTTAATATTTCCAATATTTTAGTAAGATATTATTATTATTTTTCTAATATTATTTCGTAAATTATTAGCATAATTTTCAAAGAAAATTAGATTTTTCATGAATATCTTCTTATATATTTAATTGATTATCCTTTAAAGAATATCTCTTTATATTCTTATATATAAAAAAGAAATATTTAATATGTATATTCCAAAATTAGATATTCCAAAATCGTATATTTGAAATATGTCATATTCAAAAACTTGGGAAGATATTAATGCTTAATTAAATTCTATATCCAATTTTTCATAAATAAATTGTGTTTTTATTTAAATTTAAATTAAAATAATATACACAATATTTCATATACATATAAAATTTAAAATTTAAATTTTAATTTATCATTTAGATTCCCTAATTAGACCTTTTCAAAATAGACAAAATTGAATATTTGAAATATTCCATTCCCGGTTTTGATTATCAAACACCAATTAAAAATAATTAATTTAAAAAATTAAAAGAAAACTAAAAAAGTTATTAGTTGTGAAAATATTTCAATAAATCTTTTTAAAAATATAGTATTAGTTATTTTTATTTTCTATTCAATAATTGCATTAAAAACTATAAACGATTTTTCTTAATTATCATATTTATTTAAATTTTATAATTATATTTCAAATTTTAGAAATCTATAAAAATTCAAAATATGTACTAATTCAAAACATATTATGGAGGAAAATATTACAATCACGGCCTCTTGCGGCTCTTTATTTCCGATTCACCATTGGTAATGGACTACATACCTCATTCTGGTTCAAATATTGGACTTTGTTGGGTCCTCAGGTGAATGCGACATCAGAAAATACGGTATCCTAAGTCATCTGTATGTAGCAGCGGCGGCAATAACCCATACTTGGCGTTGGAGATGAACACGTAACCTAGCACTTCAGCAGTTACAAGATAGACTACTCACTATTCCGCTTCCGAATCCTCAAGCTAGTCCTGACACGGTGCTCTGGAGACATGGCCCGAATATATACAAGTCGTATTTCTCCTCACCTCAAATTTGGAGCCAGCTAAGTTCCTCTTATCCTAAACGCCGATGGTCTTCTTCTATTTGGTTTCCGCAATCTATACCCCGGTATACTTTCATATTGTGGCTTGTTGTTCTTGACAGGTTGCAAACAGGACGACAGATGCATACATGGGGAATCATTCAGCCCTGTATTCTATGTGGATAACCTGACGAATCTCGTGGCCATCTTTTTTTTGCTTGCCTATACTCATCACTATCTTACTGAAGCTCACATCCGACATTCTTCGCCACCATCTTTCACCAGATTGGGGAACCACTCTCCTCTCCCTGCGCTATGGTTATGTATCTACGACTAACCGGGTGTTACTCAGGATATGCTTTCAGGATACCATTTATCACATCGGGTGCAAGCGTAACAGCCGCCAGCATGGCAATGCTCATTGTACAGCAGATTTCACTCGATCTAGCATCACTCGCACAATCTGGGACCGCATTACAAGCCTTCACTATACAGCTCATTTGCCTCTCTTTCTCCTTGGCCGCCGGTGGGACTATCTTCACTCGTAAACTCTATGTCTATGTTTCACTTGGACTTCATTGTCTCTCGGACTCAGCTATTACTATCTTCCTTTCTCGATTTTTCAGGTGGTACTTCTCGGGTTGTACTCTTTTTCCCAATACTAGTTTTATCTCACAAGATTTTCTAATATTGGTTTTTAACAAGGCAACTCAGAACACACTACATACCTAAAAGCTTCCTTTTCTTCTTCCTATGTTTGTTAGCATTTTTTATTCTAAAAACTCCCTTGTACATATAACTCTTTTGCGATTTGATTAATAAATTTAACATTTAAATTCGCAAAACTTTAAAAATTTTAACAAAAATATCAAAATTATCATAATTTTCTGAATCATAAAAATTGAAATTTTTCTAATGAGTAAAATATAATTTAAGAATATTTAATCTATTGTTTTAGGTGAATTAGTTAAATTATATTTTTAGCAAAATAACTTTAAAAAAACCTAAATTAATTGATTTTGTATACAAAATATATTTGAATAACTGATTTCTCCACATTTATTCTTGGAATTTTTAAAAATTGAGTTTGTTATTTATTTGAATTGGTTAAAAATCATATTCAAATAAAGATTATATGTTTAGCCTAAAAAGATATGTCATCGGATTTCAGGCAACTAACCAAAATCTAAAAAATTCTAGTTGGAAATTACATAAATAATCATTCTAAATCAAAATTCTTGAGTAAATAATCATTTTTTTGTTTATGAAACACCAAGTTTATAAATCATTAATTTCAAATTTAAAAGGAGAACTAAAAATAAATAAATAAACATAAAAATTTTACGGGCTTTGAACCCGTGTTCTTACACACTCGGAACATAATTCCACACTACTTTCCAGTCGTGCCAATGCAAAACTAATTTTCTTAGTTTAAATAAGTTTTTATATCAATTTGAAATTGAATCCGGGAAAAACCCAACTCGAATGAAATCCGCGCGTTTTTCATAGAATATATTGATGAATTTGCCCTTGGAACTTTTCTTTTGTTTGTTCTTCGAAATATATTTTAACCCAATTGCAATTCTGCAAATATTCTCTTTATCATGGTTTCTTGGAAAATAATGGTTCTCCTGTAATAATAAAAGATATATATCATAAAGATTTTTATACAATTATAGTAATTGATAAAATTACAAATGTTTTTTTTATTTTACTGTATACATCGTCATTTCTTTTTTAAAGCATTTCCAACTTTGTTGAATAGTTTCCACAATAAACAATATCTTATCTAATTTTAAGTTCAACTATTTAATAGTCTTGAAATCTATGATCATTTCATCATCTTGAAACTATATTTAATTATACACAATAACAAAAAAATCTAATAACAAAAAAATCTAATAATTATGAGGCTTTTGTAAATATACATCTTCTTCATGGATTATAGATTCTTCATTCAAATTTATCTCCAATACACATTAGATTTTATCAACTTTTTCATTGAGACTTTTAGTAATCTCCAACAACTAATCATTTTTCTTTTCTTAGTTTCATGTATATATGATGATTATTTCATAAATGAATGTCATTATATTGTTTTTTTATAAATTAATAATATGTGTACACTTGTATTTTCATATTCTTGTTTAACATTTATTTCAAAATGTAAATACATCATAAAATTATTAAATAATTCTAGTAATTCAAAAATAAATATATAAAAATAAGATCTAATTTAGTTTACTACAGACATTGTCACCTATCTTTTCACATTTTTCGTCTTTTTTGAAATTGTTTTCTACCATAAACAAAATTTTATCGAGTTTTATGTCATTGCATCAATAATTTATAAATCAATAATGTATATTTGTGCCTCTTCACCTTCTTGTTGATCATCAATTTTGATATGTAAATACATCATAAAAATTATTAAGAAATTCCAATACTTGATAAAACTTTCATACATATTTTAATTTTACTCATACATCTTCATATCTCTTTTCATATTTTCATCTGTTTACCACCATAAACAACACTTTATCGACTTTTCAGTTCAAGTTCTTAATGGTCTTGACAACTCTATTATTGTTTCATCTTCCTGAACTTATATTCAATTATACACAATAATAAACAATCTGAAAATTTTGTAGAAGTTTGTAAATTTTATCTTTTTCTTGAATAGTATATTCTTGATTTCTCTCTAATTCACACTAGATTTCATCAACTTTTTCATAGTGATCATCAAAGATCTCCAAATATTGATCATATTTTCCTTCACGGTTTCTATGAATATATGACGATGGATTGTTTATTTCATAAATGTATGTCACTCCATCGGTGCTTCATAAATCATTAATGTGTACTTTTGTCTCTCCTTTTTTTGTTGCTCATCAATTTCAACCTGTAAATACATCATGAACATTATTAATGAATTCCAATAATTCATAGAAGTTTCAAATATGTTTTAGGTATTACAAACATCTTCATCTCACTTTTTAGATTTTCCAACTATGTTAAAATTTTGTTTTCACCATAAACAACATTTATTGACTATTCAGTTTAGCTGCTCTATCATCATTTTCATTATCTTGAAACTATATTCAATTTTACATACTTCAAAAAAAATAAAAAATTAAATATGACAATTTTGTAAACTAAGTTTTTCTCTTCGAATTGTAGATTCTTCATTTATATATTTCTCCAGTACACATTCGATTTTATCAACTTTTTCATTGTGACTTTCAATTATCTACAACATTTGATCATATTTTTTATTTCTATTCATATATAATGATAGATTGTTTACTTCGTAAATGTATGTCATTGCATCAATATTTATAAATCAATAATGTCTATTTTTGCTTCACTACTTTCTCGTTGATCATCCATTTCAATATGTGAATACATCATAAGCATTATTCAATAATTCCAATAATTTATAGACAAAAATTTAGGTATGTTTTATTTTTACGTTTTATTTTTACTGCATACATCTTCATCTTTCCTTTCAGATTTTTCTTCTTTGTTTAAATTAGTTTCCACCGTACAAAATAATTTATTGGCTTTTTGTTCAACTGTTTAATGCTCTTGGAAACTCTACCATCGATTTCATCATCTTGATACTATAAAAATCAAGAAACAACCATATGACTTTGAATTTGCGTTTTTCTACTCATCTACATCCTAAGGCAAGAGCCACAACATAGTTCTCTACGAATATACGTAACTTATAAACTGCATAACATAGTCCTCTACGCGTAGACGTAACTTATAACATGTGTCTTCTCATCTACATCCTAAGGCAAAAGCCAAAATATCTTCAATTTTACGCTAAACAACATGAACAAGTCATAACAAACCACATTACATAGTCTTCTATGAATATGCAGAACTGACAATTCTTTAGACAATTAGAGTGAATAGTCGCTGATATAAAGATTGGATGTGAAGGTAAAACATTCATCATGTTTTGACTTTAAGAAAAAACCTGGCTGTCTAGGCCTTGGAATCTCAAGTGTTTCATTCTCGAGCATCACCACAACCATGGACAATTTTGGTCTATCAGCTGCATTTTGTTGGACACATAAAAAACCAATTTCAGTGCATCTTAGGACTTTCTCAAATGAATATTTATAATCAATATCCACAAAATTTTCCCGGTTTCACAACCATGAACAATTTTGGTCTATCAGTTGCATTTTGATAAGTACATAAGAGACCAAATTCAATGCATCTTAGGCCCTTCTCAGATGAATATTTTATAATCAATATCCACAATCTCTTCCTTATTTCCTTCATTCCATTTTGTCCAGACATCTTCATAAAAATTCAGTACTATGTAGTTAACTTTACTACATACATCTTCATATCTCTTTTCAGATTTTTCATCTTTATTGAAATTACTTACCACAATAAACAACACTTTATCGACTAGTCTGTTCAAGTGCTTCATGGTAGTGAAAATTTTATCATCGTCTTCACCATCCTAAAATTATATTCAATTATACACAATAAAAAACTCTAAAATTTTGAGAAATTTATAAATCTACAATTCTTCGTAAATTGTATATTCATTATCTAAATTTCTCTCCAGTACATCCTGAATTTTATCAACTTTTTCATAATGATCATCAAAGATCCCCAAAAATTAATCATATTCTCCTTTTTGATTTCCAGAAATATATGATGATGGACTGTTTATTTCATAAATATATGCCACTACATCCATGTTTTATAAATCAATAATGTGTATTTTTGTCTCTCCACTTTTTTGTTATTCATCCATTTCAACATGTAAAATCATCAAAAATATTATTAAATAATTCCAATAGTTGATTTAAAAAAATTCAAACATGTTTTCGTTGTAATATATACTTCATTTCACTTTTTAGATTATCCGTATTTGTTAAACTTAGTTTTCACCATACAAAATATATCGATTTATCTAGTTCATTTGTTTCATGGTGTCTTGAAAACTCTATCATCCTTTTCATTATCCTGAAACTATACTCAATTTTACACAATAAAACAAAACAAAATGTATGAGAAATTTATAAATTTACTTATTCTTTTTGAGTTGTAGATTATTCATTTAAATTTATCTTCAGTAGTCATTTGATTTTATCATCTATTTTCTTCATTGTAACTTTCAATAATCTACAATATCTAATCATATTTTTCTTTTGATTATGAAGCATATATGATCATAAGTTTATTATGTCATAAATGTATGTCATTGCACCAATATTTTATAAATCAATAATGTCTACCTTTTCCTCAGTAGTTTCTTATTGATCATCCATTTAAATCTTGCAATACACCATAAAAACTATTAAAAATTTTCAATAATTTATAAAAAGTTTCAGACATGTTTTAATTTTACTATATCATCATTCATCTTTACAGCTTTTTCGTCTGTGCTGAAATTAGTTTCCACCATAAAAATACTTTATTGATTTTTTTTGTTCATCTGTTTAATGCTTTTGGAAACTTTATCAACGTTTTCACCATCTTTATACTATATTCAATTATACACAGTAACAATCCCAAAAATTGTGAGAAGTTTGTAAATTTACCTATTCTTCTTGAATTGTAGACTCTTCATTTAAATTTCTCTCCCGTACACAATGGATTTATAAACCTTTTCATTGTGACCTTTAATATGTAAATAAATTGCAAATATGGTGGTCTAATTTTATTAAAAATAGATCTAAAATAGATCCCTCGTTCCTGCACAGATTCAATGATATACAACATCTAATCATATTTCTCTTCTTAATTTCGAGGAATATATGACGGTGAATTGTTAATTTCATTAATATATGTTACATCGGTGTTTTGCAAATCAAAATTTTGTAATTTTGTCACTCCACTTTCTTGTTGAACATCCATTTCAACTTGTAAATACATCATAAACATTATTAAATAATTTCACTAATTGATAAAAGAAATTCATACATGTTTTAATTTTATTATATACATTTTCATCTCTTTCCATATTTTTTATTTTTATTGAAATTAGTTTCAACCATAAACAACACTTTATCGACTTTTATGTGCAGCAGTTCAATGGTCTTGAAAATTTTATCATTGTTTTCATCATCTTAAAACTAAATTCAATTATACACAATGATAAAAAAAATCCAAAAAATTATGAGAAGTTTGTAAATTTACCCATTCTTCTTCAACGGTAGACTTTGCATTTAAACTTCTCTTCACTGAACATTGTATTTAATATAAAAATTTTATTGTGACCTTCAATGATTTACAACATCATATCATATTTCCATTTTTGATTTTGAGGCATATATAAAAATGAATTTTTTATTATCTTGTTGATTATCCATTTCAACTAGTAAATACATCATAAAAATTATTAAATAATTCCATCAATTAATAAAAATTTCAAACATGTTTTAATTTTACCACATTCATCTCTTTTTCCAATTTTTTCATCTTTATTGAAATTAGTTTTCACCAAACAAAATTTTAAGAGCTTTTTGGTTCAAGTGTTTAATGGTTTTGGAAAATCTATCTTTGTTGTCATCATCCTGAAACTATATTCAATAATACAAAATAGCAAAGAATTCAAAAATTATAAGACATTGTAAATTTACCATTCTTCTTAAATTGTAGATTCTTAAATTAAATTTCTCTTTAGTACATATTAGATTTTATCAACTTTTTCATTTTGATCTTCAATGATCTCCAATAGCTAATCATATTTACCTTATTGATTTGTAGGCATATACGATGATGAATTGTTAATTTAATAAATGTATGTCATTGCATTAGTGTTTTATAAATTAATAATATGTATCTTTGCCTCTTCACTTAATATCATATGTTTCAATATATAAATACATCATGAACAATATTAAAGACATGAAGAAAAATGGCATTGAATACTTATACATTATTTAGGAATTAAAGAAAGATTTGAACATTTATCAATTTATCTTCTCGATTATATTGCACAAAAATATATACAATTGAATCATGTAAACTCAAAGTTTACTAATACATTCAAAGTATGGCTTGAAAGATTTGGCCATTCAGGTTCAATTATGATGAGAATAATTGTGTGAAATTTCAATGGTCATATGTTGAAAACCCAATATATTTTTCAAATAAAATGAGTTCTCTTGTGTTGCACGTTCTCAAGAAAAACTCATCATAACTCGACCATAACCATCCAAAGTTGAGAATGAATCTCCATTATACTTAGAATGAATACATAGTGATATATGTGGACATATTCACCCTTTGTGCGTGCCATTTAGATACTTTATGGTATTAATTGACGCATCTAGTAGATGGTCACATGTGTGTTTATTGACAACACGAAATATGGCTTTCGCAAAATTTATTATCCAAATAGTCAGGTTACAATAAAAATTTCATGATTATACTATAAAGAGAATTAAGCTTGATAATGCTCGTGAATTCAACTCACAAGCTTTTAGTGACTACTGCATTTAAATGGGACATTGATTAAACGATTGCAACTAATTGCGAGGCCATTGATATTGAGAACAAAACTCTCAATTTCAATATGGGACATGCTATATTGCATGTTGCAATTTTTGTCTAGTTAACAGCAAGCACATATTATGAATATTCCCCATTTCAATTGACATATGGATAAAGGCTAGATGTATCCTATCTCTGAGTATTTGATTGTGAAGTTTATGAATCGATACCCCCACCACAACGGACAAAAAATGGGACCAAAATGGAGATTGAGAATATATATCGGGTATACGTCATTGAGTATCATTAGATACCTCAAACCGCAAACTAGTGATATATTTACAGCACAGTTTGCCAATTGTCATTTAAATGAAGATGAATTTCTAGAGTTAGGGGGATGATTAAACAAGAGCTAAAAGATATAATATGGTTTACATCATCTTTAGCATATTTCAATCCCCTATAAGACAATGTGAAATGGAAGTACAAAAAATTGTACATCTTCAAAATTTGGCAAATGAATTACCATACGCATTCGCATATATAAACAGAGTAACTTAATCATATATTCATGTTTCTAAGGCACCATAAAGAGTTAATGTTCTTGAAAGAAAAACTGATGAGAGCAAAGTAAATTAACCTAAGGCTCACTTAAAGAGGGGAAGGCATGTGGGCTCTAAAGATAAAAACCCACAGAAAGAAAAAGAAAATGGAAGAATGAAATGGAATGGTTCTAGAAGAACCGAATAAACAAAATTTTCTATAGGACTTAAATGAAAAAGTTCAGGAAGATTCATGTACAGAGATTCATAATACATAAAAGTATAAGATACTAATACATTAGTTATGCACATACTGGATAATTATGGGCTAGAAATGAGAAAGATATTAATAGAACATTCTCTTTTTTTTCCAAATACATGAATTAGGAAAATGATGATTCATACCCAATATTCGTATCAGTGTGCCAAGAAAGCCCTAATTGGGAGAAACGACAAATAGTCATGAGAACTGAATTATTCTCCCTTAATAAAGGAGATGTATTCAGACTTATTGTCATTACACCTGGGAAAGTAATGTCAGTCAGATGTAAATGGATTTTCGTGCAAAGATAAATGAGAAAAATAAGGACTAAAGATATAAAGCACGATTTTGCTTAAGAATTTTTTCTAAGACCAAGAATAGATTATGAAGAAACATATCTCAGTCATGGATGCAATCATATTCATGTACTTAATGGGTCTTACAGTTTCAGAAGGATTAAGATTTTCTATACCTTATGTATGTTGCGATTACATACTTATATGGATCGCTTGATAGTGATATTTATATGAAAATTCCAAAAAAATTTAAGATCTCAGAAGGATTAAATATCACTATAAGTCTACAGAAATGTGTACGGTTAAATTAAAATGATTACTTTATGGAATAAAACAATTCATACGCATGTGGTATAATCACTTAAGTGAATAATTGTTGAAAAATGGATATGTCAACAAAGTGATATGCTCTTGCATATCTATTAAGAAATCTTCAAATGGATTTGTGATCATAGTTTTATATGTTGATGACTGTAAAATAATTGAAAATCAAAAGGATATAGATGATGCAAGAACTCATATAAAAGAAAAGCTAGAAATGAAAAATCTTGGAAAGACAAAGTTTATTCTCGGTCTCCGATTATAGCATTTCTAAAATAGAATATTTGTGCATCAATCAAATTACACTAAATGAGGGCTACGACGCTTTAGTATGGATAAAGCGAATTCTTTGAGTAGTTTGATGCTTAATAGATCACTTGACATTAATAAACATCCATTTTTACCTTGTGAAGATGACGAAGATATATTAGGTCCTAAAATATCATATATGAGTGTTGTTGGTGGACTTATATATCATGTGAATTGCACTAGACCAGATAATATGCTTGGAAGATACAATTCATCTCCTACGTGTAGACATTGGAACGAGTAAAAGCACATATTCTGTAATCTTCAAGGTATGATTAGTTTAGGACTATTTTATTGTAGAAAATATGTGTTCGGCCTAGTAGATTTTTCATATGCATATTATTTATAAGATCCACATAAGGATCCAGATATGTTTTTACATTCGGTGGAACTATAATCTCATGGCATTTCCAAAAACAGACTTTGGTCGCCACTTCTTCAAATTATGTAGAAACAATTTCTCTTCACGAGGCATATAGAGAGTGTGTTTGGCCCAGATGCCTAACTCAACATATACAAGAAGCCATTCGCATATCATAAATAAGGAGCTAACAAAGTTGTTCGAAGATAATGCTGCTTGTGTCCAACTCAAAGAAGTCTATATCAAAAATGATATGACAAAGCACATTCCCCTAAAATTTTTATTTTATACTAAAGAAATCGAGAAAAATTAGGAAGTTGATGTCCAATACATTCTTTCAAGTGACAAGCCGACATACCTTTTTATTAAGATGCTTCTTACTACAACCTTTCGAGAGCATATTCCAATGCGTCACCTACATGACCTATGAAGAGAAATTTATACATGTCCATTCCAGGAGAGATTGTGGCATTGTACTGTTTTTTCCTTATCATGATTTTTAAACCACTAGGTTTTTCATGATAAATTTTTAAGGAGACAGTACACAGTGCATTAATGGATAATTAAGAGGAAATATTATAGATAAATAAAAATAATATTATCCATAGTAATTTTATTAATGTTAATGATCATTCATAATATATATATAGATATAGATATATATATATAAAAGAGTATATAAATATGGGTAATGTATTATCATTAACAAACATCAATAACAAGATCTCTTTCTTTCAATGTCTCTCTCCTATACAACATAAAGAGAAAGAAAATAAAATAGTAAACTTTCTCTTTCTTATTCTCTATCTCTCTCCCCTATTTTATCTCTAGATCTTGATTCAGAAGCAAATAACGGTGAGAGGAGAGAGGCAAATAATCTTGTTTTCTTCTTCTGATCTTCATTTGTGCGTCGTCCCTTCATGCCGCCAGTGGTTTCTCTGGTTGGCCACCGATAGCTCCTCCATTTCTTACTACTTTTCCAAAATTTCTCTCATCTTCCGACTGTACCCTACATCTCGAAAGAAAACAAGAAGGTTCTTCCAGCGTCGGGGTCTCGTTGTCCTTCCCCTTCGCTTACCTAGGTTGTATTTCGCTTAGATTTTCCTAGGGCGGTTCATAATGGTTTTTCTCGTCGTCTTCTTCAAATCGCATCTCTGGTGATGAAGGAGGCTTCTCCTTCTCTTCTACTACCTCGGGGTTGGCGTGTTCATGGTCCTTTTCTTCCTCGTGGCATTGCCGCATATAGTGGTGAGTTCTCTGAGATATCTTCTTCTCGATGGCTGCTCTTGCGCTAAGGATCCGGGAGGCGGAGCTCATCCTCTTTGGCTTGCCGGCCTAGCTCGCGGATAAGGAGCCATCTGTTAGTGTCCTCCTCGGTGGCCGTTGGAGTTTTTTTCTTTCTTCCCCTTTTCGTTTTAGTTTGTAGCTGGCTCCAGAGCCAATTGTTAGGAAAGCGCTAAGTGTAGTGGAACCTGTAGATTTGGGATGGCTAGACAGTTCTATATGTGGCTAGTTTTCCGGCTTAGGGTTCCTCGGCGGCAAGTAATTTTTCGTCTCTGCGGTGGCGACGGTTTGACCTACAGCTAAAAGATTTGTCCTCTTTAGGGGTTTCTCTACAATTGGGCATGTAGTTTTCATTTGTGGGCTCTTTTTCTAAAGCTTGTATTTTTGTGTTAGACAGTAATTTTTGATAAACTGGATCTCTCTCTTATCTCACTTGTCAGATTTGAGTTTCTTTGGAATTTTTAACTTTTTTGGCCCACATCAAGTATTAAGATTTTCAAGTCTTGTAATTTTATTTATTAAGTGAAGATTTACATACTAATAAAAAAATATTTTCACACACAAAACATACACACTCATATACACTTAATATTATATTATAATATTTTATTATACAACAAGTTATTAACATGAACGTTTTTATAACTGATCAAATATCTAATACCGCTAAACGTTATCAACATTGACTACTTTCGCCTTAACATTTTTAAAGCGCTCAATAAAGCTCTGTTGTGGCTCAATATTTACTTAAATTATTGTCTTCAAGTCAACGTCCTAGAATCCTTTATCCATAAAAATGGAGTAATGTTTTGCAAACATCGTCGACAAATGCGTGAAGCTGTCGATTGAGCGCGCTCGAGCTGGGAAAAAACACTCGAGAGTGGGTTTTGTAAAATTTTCAATAATGAGTGCAATATCTTGCATTTTTCTCGTCCTTGCTGAATTGTGCTTGGATTACAACGATTATGAAGGCCATCATGTGTGTTGTCGAGTATGAGTTTCCCTCATAAAGAGTATATCTCAACTTCCTAGTGTCTTGTATATGAGCTTCGGTGATATGGGATGGTGTTTTCATTTCTTTAGCTAGGTAGAGCATACATGTCAAGAGTATTGTTTTTTTCTCCCAACAGAAGACGCCACAATGTGAGTGCGAAATTCGCTTAACACTGAGTATTTCATAACGTTGTGCTTTATTACAGAATGCTCTAATTACAATCCTTATCAGATTACAAAATTTTAGAACCTTCCGCAAAGGCCTTTCTACTTTATTTATACTACTTTACTCGATTCTCATATAAGACCCACTAAATACATTTAATGCTCTGATTTTCTTCGAGTTTTCCCATGTTACGGTGGATCTTGTCATAATGACAAAGCACTCCTTGGAAATTAGTGTGCCCCAAGCTGTTTTTCCCATGAATTTTCTTGATGGACTTAGCCTGGCCCGCAATGACTTTCAGCTTATCATGACGGGCAAACATGGTTGACAACATTATGAGCTAAATCCACACTGGGGAGCGTCACGATAGTCCATCATGGTTAACGTTGTTAGGTGAATCGGCACTAAGGAGAACTAAATTCTTCCTAAAGAAGGCTAAATTATTTGAGGAGAGTTGAATCATCAAAATCCTTTTTAGGAGAGTTGAATCCTCTAAGGAAATCTGAATTTACAGCGAGAAAAGATAAATTTACTCTAAAAAGCTGAGTTCACGGGGAGGAGACCATGATCCTCCCCGAAAATCTAAGCTCTTGGCGAATAGAGTTGAATCCTCTCCGGAGAGTTAAGCTCTCGGCGAGGAGAGCTAAATTCTCCTTGGTTTAGTGGGCTAAGTTCTCATGGGCTAATGGGATGAGCTTGACCCGAATACCACTTTTTCTATAAATCGGGTCAAATCACAATGATCCGACTCGATTGGATCAATGCTCTCACAATTATCTCTGTTTTTATATGTTGTTTGTTGTAGTTGATTGCAGGATAGACAAGCAAACAACACTTAATTGCTACAGCTAAACAAACAACACCACACCATGTCAATTGTTTTCTGAACATATTTTTATATTAAACTGACTTAGAAGCTAAAACTTAATTGAATAACTTTTGATATATTTTAAAATGTTATCGGAAAAAAATTTTATTTGATGTAGTAATATATTATAGAGGATTCTCAAAAATATCATCAAAAACTAGATATATTCTAAAAATATCACATTTTCAAAAAATTTTAAAATTTCAGATTTTTCCAAAAATACCACAAAAATGTTTTTGTTTCAAAAATATAAGAAAATTTGAAATAGCTTTAAAAATTCAAATTTAAATCATAAACCCCCAAAACCAAACTCTACCCCCTTCAAAATTAAATCCTAAACTCTATTTAGTGAACCCAAACCCAAAATTTTAAATGCAAAATCCTTAAAATTCACTTTTTCTGTATGTGGTATTTTTGGAACATTTAGAAATATGTGGTATTTTTATAACTTTTGGGAATGTGTGGTATTTTTAAAATTAGAACTTATTTTTATGGTATTTGAAGAAATTCATCTATATTATAAACTAAAATAAATTATCAAAATAAATTTTAAAATTGTAGTATAGATTAGAGAATTCTCAAAAAATACAAAAAAATATGTTTATTTCAAAAATATCACACGCTCCTAAATTTCCAAAAATGTCATAAAATTTGAAATAGTTTTAAACCTTCAAATTCAAACTCTAAAACCCAAAAACCAAAATTACCCCTTTAAAACTAAACCATAAATTCTATTTAGTGAACCCAAACCTCAAATTTTAAATTCTAAATTCTTAAAAAAGAAATTATGTTTGAGATATTTTAGAATATTTAAAAATGTGTGATATTTTTAGAAATTTTTTTTTGGAAATGTATAGATTTGAAATTTAAACCTTTTTGGACATTCTGTTCAATTTGAAAAAGAAAATCAAAACTAATGTGAGGTTTTGTTTTAACGAGCCTTATTGGGCCAGATCGAGTATAGTTAAAGCCGAGTAACGTTAAAGGTGACGGAATCAACGTACGTAAACTCTTTAACGGCGTTGTTGCAAGTGAAAACTCTGGAACCATCTTCTTCTGTCAGTTAACTCCGTCATCTTCTCAGGGCAAAGAACTCTCTAGAACCCTCAAGCTTATATATATGACACACTCTCCTCTCTTTGTCTCAAAGCTTCCTTTGATTTTTCAGTCGAGATGGATGAAGATTTTGAGATGCCTCCGGTCGGTGGTATGGACGACGACGACGAGATGGATTTAGGTGATGCTTCCTCGTATCTCAAGGTCGGGGAAGAGAAAGAGATCCATCAAGGTTTGAAGAAGAAGCTTGTTAAAGAAGGCGATGGATTTGAGACTCCTGAAAATGGCGATGAAGTTGAAGGTATCGATTCGATTCGTGGCTGTTTTAGCATTTTTTTGTCTCCGCTTTGATTTGTTTCTTTTGCAGTGCATTACACGGGGACTTTGCTCGATGGGACTAAGTTCGATTCTAGCCGCGATAGAGATACGCCTTTCAAATTCACACTCGGACAAGGTTGGTAAATCTGATCTGTTGATTACTCTGAGACGATTCTTCAAATTGATTTAATGAGGAGGAGAGATACTATAAGCTTAGTGTGCTATCTGAATCATTGAGTTGTTACATTACAGTGTGTGATTTTGCTGCTACAGGTCAGGTGATCAAAGGATGGGATATTGGAATTAAGACTATGAAGAAAGGTGAAAACGCTGTATTCACTATTCCTTCAGAGCTAGCATACGGAGAATCTGGTTCACCTCCAACAATTCCTGCGAATGCTACACTTCAATTTGATGTGGAATTGCTTTCTTGGGTTAGTGTGAAAGACATTTGCAAAGATGGTGGTGTATTTAAGAAAATTCTCTCTACGGGAGAGAAGTGGGAAACCCCAAAGGACCTTGATGAAGTTCTTGGTTTGTATCCTCTTTCTTGTGACCTAACTTTAGATATTGTTGTGCGCTCTTTTCACATGACACTTCCGGCATATATGTTTATTCAGTTAAGTACGAGGCTAGACTTGAAGATGGTACTGTTATTGGCAAGTCTGATGGTGTAGAGTTCACTGTTAAAAATGGTTAGTGCCACTTGATCTTTATAAAGATATGGATATATGAAAGAAGTAGTTTCGCCCTCTGATTATACCAATTAATAGGTCATTTCTGTCATGCGATTGCTAAGGCTGTGAAAACCATGAAAAAGTCAGAAAAAGTCCTTCTCACAGTTAAACCGCAATGTAAGTCATTTTTTTCTCAATAGTTTTTTTTTCTCTTATCCTGGTTTGATGTAACTGAATATGCAGATGGTTTTGGGGAGAAGGGTAAGCCAGCCTCTACTGGTGAATGTGCGGTTCCTCCAAATGCAACGCTTGAGATCAATCTGGAGTTAGTTTCTTGGAAAACAGTTTCAGAAGTAACTGATGATTACAAGGTTGTCAAGAAAATCTTGAAAGAAGGTGAAGGATATGAGCGTCCTAATGAGGGAGCTGTTGTTAAAGGTTTGTATTTTGATTTTCTATAACTTCTCCCAACAGTTTCTTACTTGCTTCTTTTGTGGCAGTGAAATTGATAGGGAAAATTGAAGATGGTACTGTGTTCCTAAAGAAAGGTCACGGTGAAAATGAGGAACCCTTTGAGTTCAAAACAGATGAAGAGCAAGTGATAGATGGACTTGATAGAGCTATCATGAAGATGAAAAAGGGTGAAGTGGCATTGGTGACAATAGGGCCAGAGTATGCCTTCGGTTCCAGTGAATCACAACAGGAATTGGCTGTGGTACCACCAAACTCAACCGTCTATTACGAGATTGACCTCGTGGCTTTTGAAAAGGTTAGTGCTTATCTTTGTAGCTCTGAATCCTTCCAATAAGGAAGTCCAACACTAGATTATTTTCATTGGGTTCTTTTAGGAAAGGGAATCATGGGACATGAATACTCCGGAGAAGATCGAAGCTTCTAGTAAGAAGAAGGAAGAAGGAAATTCCAAGTTTAAAGCAGGCAAATATGCCCTAGCTTCCAAGAGATATGAGAAGGTATTGTATAAATATATGTCAATACGGTTTTTCCAATTATTTTATTTTATTTTTTGCCGAGTTGAATGTTTAAGCTACTTGTCAGGCTGTCAAATTCATTGAATATGACACATCGTTTAGTGAGGAGGAGAAGAAGCAAGCTAAAGCATTGAAAGTAGCGTGCAATCTAAACGATGCAGCTTGTAAACTGAAGCTGAAAGATTACAAACAGGCTGAAAAACTGTGCACAAAAGTATTAGAACAAGAAAGTACCAATGTGAAGGCCTTATACAGGAGAGCACAAGCGTATATGGAGATGGCTGATTTGGATTTGGCTGAATTTGATGTTAAAAAGGCACTTGAAATCGATCCCAACAACAGGGAAGTGAAGCTGGAACAGAGACGATTGAAGGAGAAGATGAAGGAATTTAATAAAAAGGAAGCTAAATTTTATGGGAACATGTTTGCGAAACTAACTGTAAGTATTTCATAAAATGCAATTTGGATATAATAGATAGGATGATGATGTGTTGTGTTTGGTGGAAATGTGCAGAAGGAAGCATCAAAGGATGGAGAGGCTATGAACACTTGAGTCTTGAAACTTGAAACGTTTGCATTTGCATTTGGTTTGTTTCAATTTTTTTAGTTATATTTGTGGAACCATAAATGGAAAAAGAACTTGTATCACTGAGTTAATTTCAGGATTCCGATCCCAGCATTTGCTTCATTTGTTAAGTTGGATTATTTAAATTAGGGGTGGGCATTTTAATTTTAATTTTAATTGAACCAAACTTGGTTTAGTTCGGTTAATTTTGTTAGGTTTATTGGCTTTGATTCAGTGAATTATTAACAGAATTTGGTTTGCTTTGGCGACGAATTTATTTTATACTACACTAATTTAATCAAAATTTGCTAAAGTTAATTGAGTAAATTACAAATTAACTGAATTAATTGATAATTAATCAAAATTTAGATTCTTTGAACCAAAGACTAAAATAAAGCTGTAAATACAAAAATTGAATGCTCGGAAAAAATTATACGCCCCCAATCATTCTTAGAAAAACTACATTCATATATATATATATATATATATATATATGATTTTCAACTTTTTTCCTTTTTTTTTTTTCATATTCGTATGCATCCTTCTTATTACAGTATTATGAATAAATACTCTTTGAGAGTTATTTTTCGTTTTCTTACAAAAGTTCGATTATTTGGCTCGATGAAACTGGGATGCAAGTTTATGCATAAATGTATCGATCTAACTTCCTCTGTTCTTAAACATTTGGAATTTACTTTGTAATTCTGTTTCTTGGGTTAGGATTTGATAATGAAACAGAGCAATAATAAGTAGAATCAAAGATCTTTTCGAGGTAGGTCAGATGGATTCTGACTTGGTTTTAAGATTCTCTTACAGTAATTGCATAGGAATCTCACTCAATTCTTTAGCTTCGACATAAACATCCAACAGTAGAGACCCAAGCCATCACTTAACTGATCATTTTTGACTATGTTTTCTCCAATTTCAGGATTCTGCCAAAAAACAACAGATATAATCCAAGTTTCCTTTCCTTTTATATAACTATTTAGCCAAATTTTTAATAAACAACTGAAAGTTTACTATTTGGAAATACAAATTTGAATCTCAAATATCTCCCCCAAAAAAAGCTCATACCATTTAATATGACTGTATATTGTAAATGAATAACATTTTTTTTTACGAAAGAACTAACTCTTTTATTTATCAGTAATTGAATACGTCCAATGAATCAATACACCAATAAGATAAAGAAATGCCAACAAAAGAAAAAACGATATTACGATCCCGTGATCGTTTAACTAGTAAATCAGCTGTGGAGTTCAAAATCCGTTGCTGATAAGATAACTTGAAGTCTGTATATTGACTTCGAATTTTAGAAAACTCTTGTAATTCCACTCTGAAGGCAGGCCACTCTGTCTGAGCCAAAACCATTTGCGTTAGCTCGATTGAATCAGTCAGGAAAACACCACAGAATCTTCCTTTTGATTTCACCGTCTTCATTGCCCAGAGTAAACTATGAAGTTCGGTGTGTCGAGGAGATTGACATCGTAAATACGCCTTCATCCCCAGGATATCCACTAAACCGACTTGAAGTTGTGAACCCACCCTATGCCACATGTACGACTCCCATGTTTCCACGATCCATCAATAAAGCACACCACTGGGCTAGTATCCCAGACAGTTATATTGGTATTCGGTTCTCTACTCACCTCCCTACTATTATCACCAACAGCGATATGTGATTGTTCATTTGCCGAAAATCATTCCCGGGATTCTTTCTGCGCCAGCTGAACAATTTTTGGCAGAGATTGTTTCTGACGTCAATAGACTACTGCATTGTGCGCTTTTCAGATAAACCAAATAAGCCATACAAAAATGGAAATCGGTTCTCCCCTACTATCCTCTGCAGACCCTTTCATTAGAAGGTAATGTAGATTACCAAAAAGGTTCGAAGAAGGGGGGGGGTTCCATACTCAAACGTGATATTTGCAAGAGCCCAACATTGGCTAGCCGGATGACATGTGAAAAGAACATGATTGATCGATTCTCCTGGTGAACCACATTGGGGACATGATGATTCTACCGGGATTTTCCTTGATTGTAATTGATCATATACGGGAACAGCACCCGAAACCGTTTGCCACATGAACATCTTTAATTTTGCTGGAGTAAAAATGGTCCATATTTTTTCCTTCAGCGGATTGATTGATGGTTCCTGAATCAAATGTAAAGATAACTCATCCTTATCTATCAGAAACTGATAGCGTATATTGACCGGATTTTGTATACCGCCAGAAAAAGCCATCATTTACCTCTCTCGAGGGCCTAATGCTCAATATTTCTGCCACATCCATTGGGTCTATAAGATGTTCCACCAATTGTTGATTCCATTTATTAGTATTACGGATTAACAAATCTGCCACAGATAAGTCAATATTTGACGGGGACGCCCTTGATTTGGGAGGGCGGTCAAACCCCTGGTAACCAATTATCCATCCATACTTTAATGGTGTTACCAGATCCGACTATCCTCCGACTGCCTTTGTGGAAAGAAGAAATAGTGTTCCAGATACTCCGTCAACCATAAGATGGTTGAGATGGCCTTTTTGCCTTAAAAGGTGATTTTCCGCGGAAATATCTCCCTCGTAGAGTTTTGGCTAACAACGAGTGTGGATACTGATGTAGTCTCCATAGTTGCTTTACCAACAAAGCCTGATTAAATTTTTCAAGATCTTTGAAACCTAAACCACCCCTGAATTTTGGTAAGCACATCCTATCCCAGGCTACCCAGTGTATCCCTTTAGAACTGAAACTAAAATTCCACCAGAAATCCGCGATTGCACTAGCCAACTTCTTTAAAAGATGTTTCGGTAGTTTAAAACAAGACATCACATATGTCGGTAAGGCGTGTGCTACTGACTTAATCATAATTTTCTTTTCGTCTTTAGAAAGGAACTTAGCTGTCCAACCATTAATCCGTACATTAAGGCGATCGCGCACATATGCAAACACCTGAGCTTTCGAACCCTGAAGTTGTTCCGGGATGCCCAAATAATTACTCCTCCCCCCGTATCGATAAATACTTAATCGATGTTGCAATAATATATGATCTTGACTCAGAAATTTCTTACCAAATATAATCGTTGATTTATCATAATTAATACACTGCCCTAATGCTTGACCATACAGTTTAAGGATTTGGGCTACCACATCTACTTGACTTAACGTTGTTTTACAGAAGAAAAGACTATCATCAGCAAATAACAAATATGAAATGGGTGGGAATGCCCGCCCAACCTTAATACCTTGAACTTTCTTTGTCTCTTCTGCTTTCCTAAGATTCGCAATAAGTACCTTTGTGCAGAGAATGAACAAAAAAAGGGATAAAGGGTCTCCTTGTCGAAGACCCCTAGCCGGCCTAATTGACCCTTTTGGGCTCCCATTAAGTAAGACCTGATAGGTGACCATAGTCACACAAGACATAATCCAAGAAACTCATCTATCGGCGAAACCCATCTTAAGAAGGGTGGCACGTAGAAAACATCATTCCACTCTATCATAAGCTTTACTCATATCTGTTTTTATCGCCATAAATACTTTCATACACCTCGCCTTTGTATGTAATGCATGGAACGCTTCTTATGCCAGAAGAATATTATCCGTTATAAGGCGACCAGACACAAAGGCCGAATGAGTCTCTGATACCAAAGAAGCTATAATACCCTTAAGCCTCTGGCACAAAACCTTAGAGATAATCTTATAGCTGACATTGCATAAACTAATAGGACGGAACTCCGTCATTGCCCGCGGTCTTTCCATCTTTGGGATTAAAAAAATATGGGTTTCATTTAACGAATAACACTTAAACTGACATTTCTAACCATTCGAAAAAATATGTTCAATGTAAAATAAATGTTGTTGAAAATAAAATACCTCATATTCGCTTTTGCTGTGAAAGGTAACTGATAATATGTAAAGATCATTCCCAGAGGTGGACCTTCTAAGTAAAAAACTAACGAGACATGCCTTATAGTCTCCTTGAAGACGTGAGATCTACAATTCCAAAAGCATTACAACAAATATATATAGTATTGTACTCTCTCTCCCATATTAGGTGAAAATTTAAAGATTTTGTTTGGGTTAACTTTACTACATCCCAAAGCTATATGTATCCAAATATTTCTCATATCAATTTAAAGCTAGAAATTGTTCGGGGTGTCAGCTTATTCATACACCAATTGTTCTAGAATATCGCGTTCATACCAGAATTTAGGTGATGTGCAAATCCAGACCTTTATTGTATAAATCAGTCAATTTATACATAAAATTTTAAGTTTGTGCTAATTTTAAAAATCAGCTTAACTCCGTTAACATACCCGTTACTATGTGCTTTGTCAGATGCCACGTAGGATTGCTCGGTTAATTTTTGCTAAGTTAAAAACACCCAAAATGACGTTGTTTTGAGTGTTCCAACTAAACAGACAAAACAACGTTGTTTGGGTGTTTTTAACTTAACAAAAATTAACTTCTCTCATTTACCTTCTCTTGCAAAATCGATTTGGGATTTTAGGGTTCCTCATGCTTCTTCTCAAAAATCGCTAAGTTCTACAAAAATTGTGAAGGGGAAGCTTTGTTTTGGGTTTATTTGATTTGTGTAGCAAGTTTTGGCCTCTCTTAGGTCATTATTAGAGATCAAAATGAGGTAATGCTTTGATTGTTAATTTCTCACATTGTGTTTCGGGTGTTTGATTTTTCAACCATGTGATGCTCTTATTTTGTTTTTTTGATGGATTACATATGAATATTGTATAATAAGGTATGCATAGGGTCCAATTTAGTAATTCACACATGCCATTGAATGGTATGAAATTCTGGAGGACTTCGGGTGACGCAAGAATTAAAACACCAAAAAGAAGTAAAGAAGAATGAAAAGTAAGGGTAAATCTCCAACAAAAAGGCACCCATCTCAACCACTAACGAAAGAAAAAAAATACATTACAATCACCACCATTCCACAAACAATCATGTTTTTCATTGAACGAGTTTCAATCTTACAAAGATTAATGGCCGACTCCATTTCTTTATTCTACTTTCACATCCAAGTATGCTTGCTTGCATCTTTTCCATGTCTTTTTGTAGCAACCAACAACTGCCTCACAAGTTCGTAACTCACATTAGATTACCAATCTCATATGCTCAAGCTTTTACATCTTCATGTACCTTCTCAATGCTCTCTTGCAATTTCGCTAAAACTTTTTGAATCTCTTCCATCTCCTCTATGCATGTTTCGTCCGACCACTTAAACAAATGATTCTTGTCCTTCTGAAAAATTTAAATATTAGTCTAATTTTGTTCAGACAAGAGTCTAATTATCAACATTAACAATATACCTCATTGGACCCATGTGGACAACAATAAAAAAGTCTACTAGGATATTTAGTTGTTTTTGAAGTTCTAATCACGCAAGCCTCACCACATCTACATGTTTTAGGTATTCCTTTCTCTCTCTCTTGAGACCACGACGTCTCAAAACTGAACTTAAACTTATAATCGAAATCAAGTAAAAATCCAAAATATCAAACCTTAGAAACCAAATTTCATACCTGAACCTGAATTTGAGGAAGACATTTGATGCAAAACAACAATAAACCCGAATTATCTTCTAGAATCTGCAAAATTGGAGAGGAGAAGGTAAAATTCTAATGACCCAATGTCTATCGCGACAAAGAGGAAGAAGAAGACTTTTGCTACGTTAAAAACACCCAAAACGATGTCGTTTTGAGTGTTTAGTCGGAACACCCAAAACGACATCGTTTTGGGTGTTTTTAACTTAGCAAAAATTAACCGAGAAATCCTACGTGGCATCTAAAAAAGCACATATTAAAGGGTCTGTTAACGGAGTTAAACCGATTTTTCAAATTAGCACAAACTTAAGAATTTATGTATAAATTGACTGATTTATACAATAAGGATTTGAGTTTGCACAACACCTAAATTTTGGTAAGAACGCGATATTCTAGCACAATTGGTGTATGAATAAGCCGACAACCCGAAATTGTTCATATTCTTAATTGCTTAAATTAGTTGTAGTTAATTATGTTTTTAAATGAAAATAGATAAACTAAGAGGGTGTTATTCAATGATGGGTTCTAAATCAACTCCATTTGATTTAAAATCATCAAAATTTAAAAGTCCGCAAGATTCATTTGCAGAGATTTTCAAATATCTGTAGGATTCAGTTGGAAATATTTTAGAAATCTCTGCAGTTTACCTTGGATTCACCACAAGTCATTTCAAATCCATTAAAATACAAAGATTTTAGAAATCCTTTGTGGTCTGAATAACACTGGATTTTAAAATCTTTCATCGAATAACACTAGATTTCAAACTCTATTAATGAATTGATTTCAAATACTATAACCAATAACACTAGATTTTAAAATAGAATTTCAAATAAACTATTGAATAACACTAGATTATAAAATCAAATGGAGTTGATTTAAAATCCATTATTGAATAACATTTCCCTAAATGATTTTTTTATTATTATTATTAATTAGTGTGCAAAAACCTTAAATATCAAATAAAATAAAATAGAGGGAATATATAATTAAGTATATGTGTTTGTCGAAAGGCCTTACTTTGAAATAGACTGATATTTTGTTGGGAATTCTTGTATTTGACACCAGACTTTAAAGTAATAACCCGAGGCTTTGCAACAATTCGGATTCCACGAATGCATTCCTAAGTAGAAATCATCGTTCAGAATGATGTTTGTTATTAGGATTAGGATATATATTTCTATTAGGATTAGGATTTATTTATTAGAAT
>OVBE01001294.1:0-38051 GCA_900406425.1 Iberis pinnata | reverse complement strand
TCTTAACATTATTTTAATCATATATTTTTAAATTTTTTAAAAATTAATAACATATTTACCACTATCTTAAAAAAGCAAAGCGCAAACTTTTTAAAAATGTCTAAGATATAGTTCTTAAATCTCTCAATTAAGAACTTTCTTTCTCCATATTTCCTAATATTTATTATATTTTATATATATTTATTTATATTTGTATCAAATCATATGTACCGATCAATGTGCGATGTTTAAGTACACGATATGGCACTCATGAAAATTTTAATTTGAAAATGTTACAAGGACGTTTCTAATATACCCAATTGCGGATAAACCATTGGGGTCGGGTGGATGGGTTTCGCTTTATGTAAAAATCGATAACTCAAGCCTCACGACCAATGCAGTAGAAGTATATGCATGGATCAAATTCATCGCTTTTAAAAGCACTACTGACAAATACTACGAGTTTCAGGGTATAATTAACTTTCTAATCTAGATATATAAAAGAAAATATTATTATTGTGGTTTCTTTACACTAATTAGTCTTGATTTGCAGTGACCGAGGCACAAAGATTTCACTTGTTTAAGCAAGAGTATGGACAACTAAAATTTATAGATCTTGGGTATTTCAAAAATCCGGCTTCTGGATTCATTTACAAGGGTGGACAAAGTGTGTTTGGTGTTGATATTGTTGTTTCGAAACCTTCTGATTTTGAAGACTTCTCTTACGAAGAAAACATTCGTGACCCTCTTCTTACTTGGAAACTCACTCGTTTTTCTAACCTAGATCACGACTCTTACACTTCTGGTTTGTTGTCTTCTGGAGGAAGAAACTGGTGATTCTCTCTCAATCTCTCTACAATACTATATATAAGGCCGATCCTGAGATTATTCGAGGCCATATTTTTTCATGTTTTCGGAACCAGATTATCTATACATGCCGCCTGGTGATATATATAATATATATACACATATAATCTTCGAAAATTTTGGGAACCAATTTAAGACCAACCCTAATAATACAGACATACACATGTGGTATGTATCTGAATTTACTATATATGTAAGGTGTTTTTTTTCTTTCTATACAGGGTATTGAAAGTGTATCCAAATGGAGTTGGATCTGCAATGGGTAAATCCTTGTCATTCTATTTGTTGAGTGCATCTAATGAAAAAAGTTACGTGAAAGCCAAGTTACGTGTTATTGATCAGACCCGATCCAACCATATGGAGAAACAAGGTTAGTATTACAAACAATATATCGTAGAGACCAAACCAAGATTTAATGACTGTCCTCACTTGATATCTTCTTTTCTTTCTCATCATATATAATCTAGCTACTAGTTTAGATTTTTTATTTAGGCTTACTTGAAAAATGTTAAATTAAATTTATTGTTTTGTTATTTTCAACAGTGGCGGGATGGCCTAATGCAACAGAAAATGGATGGGGTTTCGACAAATTTGTACCACTTGTAGATATTAAAGACGCATCTAAAGGTTTCCTGGTCGAAGATACCATCAAATTTGAAGTCGAGCTCTTGTCATTCTCTAAAACCGACTCTTACTCCGTTTAGGACAATATATGGTCTTATAATCTCACTCGTGTGTGTGTGTTTTTACCTTCGTTTTAATATTCAAAATAATCTCTACACTATGTAACTTAATGGTGGCCAAGTAATTTACTATTACTCTGGTTCACTGTTTTTGTTACTCTCCATATAATAAAGAGTTTGATCCTTATGTTTCAAATTTGATCAATGCGATTGCAAATGTCACATTAAATACCAAAGTGGAATGACTAAAGAAAGTTACCTGGGAGAGGGACAAAACAACCTATGTAGTGATAGTAAGATTTTTATCGTGGTTTCTACCTACTTCAATTCCTATGTACTATTATAGTCATTGTAGCACAATATGTTATCATTCCAAATCAAGGAGAATTAACACACTATAACCTATGAGAATCTAGTCTAGTCTAAGCTATAGATTGGTAGTACAAATCAAACATCATAATCATGCATTAAATAAAGATAAACAAAAGTCAACAAAAAAGTCAAATAAAGAAAAAATCAACAGTAATAAGAAAAGTCAACTGAAAATGAGAATGTAAATCAAGATAAAATACTAAGCAAATGTGCAAAGGTAATTGGGGGGGGTGATCAAATGACATTCTATGATGTTACTACTCACTTTCTAGTGCTAATACTTGACCTATAATCCCCTTTATTAGACTAATCCACTCTCGTGACAATAATTCATCTCTTAATCATGCAACTAAAACCAATCTCTTGAATAATTACACAATAAGAGACAATAAAATCTAATTCATCATAAACCACTAAACTAGCTAAAAATAGTCTCTTGGATAGCGTCATTTAGCAAACAATAGTTGGTTCAGGAATTTCATCGAACACATTCCAGGCACAACTCACCAAGAGTCTAAATTTGATTGATCATGTCAAACTTAGTATTAAACACACATATTTTTTGAAGATTTAAGCTAATCAACTCCTAAAATTCATATTCAATCCTTTGATCATCCTAATCTACCTAACACATTCACTTAGAGATGAACTACTCACTCATATAGATGAAACACAAGTTTCAATGATGTAAATGTGTTGAATCATGATTAGAAACATAAAATAGAAGAAGATTCACAATCAAAACAAAGTTTCAAACTTAAAATAAGCAAAGATTCAAAATATATACAAAGTTCTAAGAGAAGATAAAAGAAAGAAAACTAAAAGAGATAAGATAAAAGGATAAGATCCCCCCCCCAAAAAAAAAAAAACAAAAGATAAGGTATAGAAACCTTATATAGTATCCTAAAAATGTTATTGAGTTAACCTAATAAAATTGGGTTAACTCAATTGAAAATGGGTTTACCCTCAAAAAGAAGTTAAAATGTTGACTTTCTGGACTGGGATCAGTTTGGGTAAACCGATCCTAGTCCCCGGTTTTGCGGTTTTCGACGTGGATCGGATTGCATATACCGTTCATACAAACCGAAATGAGCTCTTTGTTCTGAATGCTAATGGACACACCTTTAGTTCGGGGTCCATAACTCTCTCATCTTTGATGTTATGGTGTCATGCAATAGTTCTTTGGAAATCTGGATCAAAGAGCTACAACTTTGGTAGAAGAGTCTTCTCCTAATTCGCAATGGAATCTGGTGTAAAAGATGCATCTTTAGGGTTGACCGTTTGGAGCTTTGAATCTAGCGGGCCACAACTTTTTTGGTTCATATCTTGCAATTCCATGGGCCATTTAAGGTGATTTTTGGCTTGTTAGAAAGCTTGAATGTACGACTACTGTATTCTTCAAGATGACATGATAAAATTTCATTGTAAATCTCAAAATTTCTTGATCTTTAAGGCTTGTTGTTTTGAACCATACTAAATCCCCTTTTTCTCTTTTGTATCAAATCGATCTCTCTTTTGAATTGATTCACCCTCAACACTCGAATTCATGAAATGATATGCAAATGCAAATGCAACCTATACATGCGTAAATGCAAGTGAATCTACCTAAAATGAATGCAAAATATGAGTTAGAATGCATCAAATACACATTACATCATGTAGCTTGATGATCTACATAACCAAGTTTACTACTTTTCTTTGTTTAACTTTTAAAAATGGCATAGTCACTTTCTGTTAGGATTATGAGCTTCTAACTCAAAACTAATTGACAACGATTGTATTGGCTCATATTCCTTATATATCTGTAAAGGTCCCTCTCCACTTCCAATGTTGGATATTCTGATAAGTCTCCTCAAGGTAATGGCCATTCTATCCATTAATCTTGACAATATACCAATGTAGGGTTCGATTGATCAGGCCCCTTTCGATGAGCCAGATCAGTTTCGATTTGGTGGGGCAGCGTGTGTTCGGGCTCTGATATCATGTTAGGATTATGAGCTTTCAACTCAAATTAATTAGCAATGACTGGATAGCCTCGTATATCTTTTATATATCACTAAAAGTCCATCTCCACTTCTGATGTGAGATTATTTCACACTTTTTATGGGGATGAACAAACTACACTTGTACTCTCTCATGACTCTGAATTTTCATGGATTTTACATATCAATTAGCATCTATTCTGAGGTCTAAAAGCGTGCATACCTCACAATTATGGTTTATTTTAGTAATTTTATGATTTTTAGGACTTTTGCATTAGAATTTTCATATGCACGTATTTTGGAGATTTTTCAGGACTTTCAAGAGTTTTCGGGAAGGATTTGTGAGATTTCAGAAAAGCAGCACTTAACGCGGAATGAACTAGATCTACCTTAGCTTCAGGGAAGGATCGATCCCAACACCACACTTCAGGATCGATCTCAACACTTGCAAGATCGATCCCACTTCCTCTTTTAGATTGATCTGGGATCGATCCCACGTTTCCACCTAGATCGATCTGGGATCGACATCACGTCATCATCTGGATCGATTTGAGATCGATCCCAACACATGCTAGGATCGATCCCAACAGACCTCAGATCGATCCCATCTCAAACCAGGATCGATCCCCCTCTTTCTTTCAACGTTTTTGGTGAAGTCTCAAACGAAGCTAAGGAAGTGCATGAAAGTGAAGCAAGACTAAGAAGGAAGAAACATGATATCAATCTCACCTTTGTCTGGATCGATCTCAGGCACTCAATACCGGGATCAATCCCAACCTTAGATACGCTTTTGACGCATCTCAGTTGGATCGATCTCATGCAAACGTCTTCAGCTCGAATCGATCACGCACTCACCAACTCGAAGTCAAACACGCTCTGACCCGACCAACTCAAATCTGGATACCACTTGAATCAAGGCCCAAGATCCAAGACAATGATTAGCATTTCGTTTTTAGTGCGAAGTATGGCTTTTCTCTTAACACTATAAAAGCCCTAATTCGCCTCTATTTACACAAGTTTTAGTTTTTTTTTTTTTTTTAGGTTTTACTCTTAGGTTTTATTTTCTTATGTTGTTCTTCATGTTCTTGGTGTAAAGAAACCAGATTTCTTTCAAGGTCTTAGTTAATCTTCTGTTTTTCTTTAGCTTTCTTGCTTAGCTTTACTTTGTTGCATATCTGGTGCATGTTGATTTACGTTTTAAGCTTTAATCTCCTGTTTTAGTTGAATCTTTCATTGCTGTTCTTCATTTTTGGGTTTATGTTCTTGCTGTTCTTCATCTGTTTTTCCCAGATCTGCATGTTTACCTTTGAAGTTATGTTTTTTGTTTCATCTGCTTCTACTCCCATGAGTAGTGAGTAGTCATCTAAGTTCCTGAGGTTGGGGGGTAGACTAGGGTTGATGTTCTGGGTTTACCTTAGTGCCTAAGTTGTTTAATATTAGATCCCTTCTGTTTCACTTGTTCGTAATACTGATTGTACTTCTACCCGGAAGGGATTCGAAGACCCGCCGTTAGGCCCTTCAACACCGGAAGGTCAGTCAATTGAAGGTGTCCGGACATATGTGACTTCAGAGATTCGTCATCCCCTTCTAAGGCATTAGATGTTGGCAATCTTATTGACTTGAGTAGTAGTTGTTTATGCCTGTTAGGTAGTCACCGTCTATGACGACAGTTGATTCTGTGATTACTTTGCTTGAGATTGGTTTCTAAGGATGTGGAATTGATTGTATATGTAGCTACTGTCTAGGGGTTAGCTCATTATATGAGGTATGTTAGGTGCTTAGGTAATACATGATAGATCCTTAGTCAATTACCCTATGTCCTCAGGAACTGCTTCACATTGTTTGCACCTTTCACCTTCTTTTAATTTACTATGTTTTCACTTTCAAGTCTTTTATGCTTCTTACACTCTTTATGCTTTTTATGTTCATTGCACTTAGGACCCTTTTAGCAACAAACCCCTTTAAACACTTAGCTTGAATTTTGAGCATCCATTACATCCATATTGTTTAGTACATTCCCATTATGGATTGACAAACCCATCTATACTACAACGATGGGTGATTGATACCCTTATGACCTAAAAATCCTATTATCAATTTGGCGCCATTGCCATTTGAGATTTGTTACTACATTCTGGATTTTGGATCTTTTCAGATCAAGCTTTTCTTTTACATTTTTACTTACTAGTCTACCTTGTTTGCTCTATTTTCAAGTACTTGCTTAACAGTGTATGAACCTGAGAAGCAGAGGACCAACTGACTTGCTTCCACTCGTTGACGACATCAGAGCTCTTGAACGAGAACACTCTCGGGCAAGATGTGAACACGAACGTGCGAAATACTTGATAAGGTTGAACCTCAACATGACAGACAACGGTTACAAAGAACACCACAACACCATAGGTGCTGATGACAACCCCAACACTCACACCGTCAGACATGGAATCAATCCACCTGCAGTTTAGAACAACAACTTCTAGATCAAGCATAGTCTCATTGCTATGGTCCAGAGCAATAGGTTCAATGGACTACTTGATCACCTAGATAAGTTCGACAGGTTTTGCAGTCTTACAAAGATCAATGGTGTGAATGAAGACGCATTCAAGCTACGCCTCTTCCCATTCTCTTTGGGGGAGAAGGCACATCAGTGGGAGAAGTCACTCTCCAGGAACTCCATCACAACATGGGATGCCTGCAAGAAGGCATTCCTTGCGAAGTTCTTCTTAACTTCAAGAACAACACGCTTACAGAATGAAATTTCTGGGTTTGCACAGAAAAACGCTGAAAACTTTTCTGAAGCCTGGGACCGTTTCAAAAACTACACTATGCAATGTCCCCATCATGGTTTCAGCAAGGCTTCCTTACTCAGCATACTCTACAGAGGTGTCGAGCCTAAGATCAGAATGCTGCTGGATACTGCAAGTAACGGGAACTTCCTCAACAAAGGAATTGATGACGGATGGGAGTTGGTTGAGAATCTTGCCCAGTCTGATGGGATCTACAGTGAGGACTACGACAGAACACCTAGAGGTAGTTCTACTTCTGATGATGGCACTAAAAAGGAAATCAAGGCATTAAATGAGAAGTTGGATAGGTTACTCTTGGGTCAACAACATCAGGTTCACTTCATCTCTGATGAAGAACAACTCCAGATTCAAGTTGCCGAAGCTAACAACAAAAGGAAATGTGCTATATGCAGAACCAAGGTGCAAAGGGTACGTCAACTACTCTAACAACCCTGGTCTTTCTTACAGAAGCAACAATGTTGCTAATCCTCAAGACCAAGTGTACCCACCTCAACAGCAGAAGAACTCTCAACACTTCACCAACCTCAACCAGAACAGAGGTTACTACCCAAAGCAGCAACAACAGAATGGTTTTCGACAACTACGACAACATCAACTTACTGGTGTACCTCCTAGTTTCTCATCTAATCAACCTCCTGCTCAACCCTTCAACATAGAAGCTACGTTACAGCAACTACTTCAAGGTCAAGCTGCTTATGCAATGGAAACATCAAAGAAGTTCGGTGAACTCTAACACAAAATGGATACATCCTTCGGTGCAATCTACTCCAAGATTGACAATCTCACCTCCAGGGTCACCACTCTTGAAGGAAAAAACCGCATCGACCTCAACTTTTGCAAATGGTCATCTACCAGGAAATCCTGTGCAGAACCCAAAAGATTACGTCAACATCAATCTCGTATACCTTCACAAGACGTCTTCTACCAACACTCCAACTTCCACTGAGGAAAAGCTGAAGAAGATGAACCTACAATAACCAATACACAAAAGCCATTGCAACCTCCACCAGAAGTGATCACAGAACCATCTCTTGCTGGGCAATCATCTGTTTCACAACAGAAGGACGCACCCTTCATTCCACCACCATATGTTTCGAGGTTACCTTTCCCTTCCAAATTCAAAAATGAAATTATGGTAAAATACCCCGAGGTTTTTGCGAAATTCACGAAGGAAGAAGTAACTCAAGAAGTGGTGGAACCACCTGAAGTATGTAACTCCTTGATAAAAGAAAAAGCAAGAAGATCCTGGTTTGTTCACACTACCTTGTTCACTTGGAACTTCCACTTTCGATGAGTGCCTTTGTGACCTGGGAGCTTCAGTCAACCTTATGCCTATGTCCATTTCTGAAAGGTTAGGACTGGATGATTTTAAGACCTCACATATAAATCTGAAGATGGCGGACAAATCAGTTAGGCATCCTGTTGGCATATTGGAGAGCTTACCTATCAAGATCAGGGATGTAACAATACTCACAGACTATATGGTATTGAAGATGGACGAAGATCCTAAGGATCCATTGATCTTTGGAAGACCGTTCCTAGCAGCGGTTGGAGCTGTAATCAACATCAAGAAGGGTCACATTAAGCTGAACATTGGGAGAGGACCAAAGATGATCTTCAACATAAAGATCAACCCCAAGGACCTCACTGCCCAAGGTCAGCTGGTATATGAGAAGGAACTTAATGAAGACAACCCGAAGAATGGGTACTCAAGTGTTGAAGAAGATGGATTGGGAAAGGAATCAACAAAGTCTGGAATGCACTATGAAGTCTTCAAGCCTGTTAAGGAACCTGATATAGGAGCTTCTGCTGAGGTGAAGGAAATCAGGACATTGGAAATGTCCAAAGGTGAAGGAAACCTTAAGGATCCAGGAAAACGAAATCCTGAGTTCAAACCTCAACCCGAACATGTGCCACCTCTTAAGCCACCTTCGAACACTTCAATTTCTGAAAAATACTTGGAGCTTCAAACCTGAACCTTGGAAATCAAGAATGGAGACCAAGTCTTCTTACTCAACAAAAGGTTCAAGTACTATCTTGGGATATGGATCCATTGTGTTCCAAGACCTTCATGATCAAAGAAGTGCTTTCAGAGGAAGAAATCATACTTGCTGTAGAAGTTGATGAAAAACCAACGTTCAACTCTAAGGTTGACAAGAACCATGATAAAGGAGCCTTTTCAGAAAAGACCTCGGTTCTCTTCGGAGAACCGTCTCAGGGTCACTAATCCTAAGAACAGGATCAATCCGTTCCTGGATTTTCATGGATTTTACATCTCAATTAGCATCAATTCTGAGGTCTAAAAGCGTGCATACATCACATTTATGGTTTATTTTAGTAATTTTATGATTTTTAAAACTTTTGCATTATAATTTGCATATGCACGCATTTTGGTGATTTTTCAGAACTTTAAGGAGTTGTCGGGAAGGATTTGTGAGATTTCAGAAAAGCAGCACTTAACGCAAAATGGACTGGATCTACCTTAGCATCAGGGTAGGATCGATCCCAAGACCACACTTCAGGATCGATCTCAACACTTGCAAGATCGATCCCACTGCCTCTTTTAGATTGATCTGGGATCGATCCTACGTTTCCACCTAGATCGATATGGGATCGACATCACCTCATCATCTGGATCGATTTGAGATCAATCCCAACACTTGCTAGGATCGATCCCAGCAGACCTCAGATCGATCCCATCTCAAACCAGGATCGATTGCCCTCTCTCTTTCAACGTTTTTGGTGAAGTCTCAGATGAAGCTAAGGAAGTGCATGGAAGTGAAGCAAGACTAAGAAGGAAGCAACATGAGATCGATCTCACCTTTTTCTAGATCGATCTCAGGCACTCAATGCCGGGATCGATCCCAAACTCAGACACGCTTTAGACGCATCTAGTTGGATCGATCTCATGCAAACGTCTTCAGCTCGGATTGATCACGCACTCACCAACTCGAAGTCGAACACGCTCCAACCCGACCAACTCAAATCTGGAAACAACTTGAATCAAGGCTCAAGATCCAAGACAATGATTAGCATTTTGTCTTTAGTGCGAATTAGGGCTTTTCTCTGAACACTATAAAAGCTCTAATTCGCCTCCATTTACACAAGTTTTAGTTTTTCTTTCCTTTTTAGGTTTTAGTCTTAGGTTTTATTTTCTTATGTTGTTCTTCATGTTCTTGGTGTAAAAAACCAGATTTCTTTCAAGTTCTTAATTAATCTTCTGTTTTTCTTTAGCTTTCTTGCTTAGCTTTACTTTGTTGCATATCTGGTGCATGTTGATTTACGTTTTAAGCTTTAATCTCCTGTTTTAGTTTACTGTTTCATTGCAGTTCTTCATATCTGGGGTTTATGTTCTTGTTTTTCTTCATCTGTTTTTCCCAGATCTGCATATTTACCTTTGAAGTTATGTTTCTGTTTCATCTGCATCTACTCCCATGAGTAGTGAGTAGTCATCTAAGTTCCCGAGGATGGGGGTAGACTAGAGTTGATGTTCTTGGTTTACCTTAGTGCCTAAGCTGTTTGATCTTAGATCCCTTCTGTTTCACTTGTTCGTAATGCAGATTGTACTTCCACCCATAAGGGATTCGAAGACCCGCCGTTAGGCCCTTCAACACCGGAAGGTGAGTCAATTGAACGAGTCTGGACATAGGTGACTTTAGAGATTCTTCTTCCCCTTTTAAGGTATTAGATGTTGGGAAGCTTATTGACTAGAGTAGTAGTTGTTAATATCTGCTAGGTAGTCACCGTCTATGACGGCAAATGAGTCTATGATTACTTTGCTTGAGATTTGTTGCCAAGGAATTGAAATTGATTGTATGTGTAACTACTTTCTAGGGATTAGCTCATTATATGAGGTATGTTAGGTGCTTAGTTAATACATGATAGATCCTTAGTCAATTATCCTATGTCCTCAGGAACTGCTTTACATTTTTTGCACTTTTCACCTTCTTTTCATTTACTCTGTTTTCACTTTCGAGTCTTTTATGCTTCTTTCTGTCTTTTATGCTTTTTATGTTCATTGCACTTAGGACCCTTTTAGCAACAAACCCCTTTAAACACTTAGCTTGAATTTTGAGCATCCATTACATCCAAATTGTTTAGTACAGTCTCATTATGGATTGACAAACGCATGTATACTACAACGATGGGGGATTGATACCCTTAGGACCTAAAAATCTTATTATCACTCTCTCCGAGCTTTGATAGTTTAGTGCTTAAATCTTTAAATCACAAAAATATAAAAATCTTGAAAGTCATCGATTCGATTTTCCTTATAAGTAGTATAATATTCAAAAGAAAGTTAAATTACATGTTTTGAACATCCTTGGGAGACGTACAAAATTAAGGAATAACCCATCTGAATGTTTGAGGAACACAACAAGTGACACAAACACAAACTTTTATTCTCAAACACTTTTCAAAACGACAACAAGAGTTGGTTTTTTACTTACAATATAAGCTATACTTCAGTACACTAATATGTTTTGAAAACCTAACACATGTTCTTTCTCACAAGATCTCTCACAGACTCTCTTGTATAGATCTGTAAACCCTAACCCAAGATCAAAACAAGACGGCTAAAAGTGTTGGAGTGCTTTCACACTTTTAGCACCTTAAATACTACCCAAAACCCTAATGATTATCTTCCTTTTCGTCGAGAATCCCAAATTATTTTTCTTTGATATTTACAAAACTGTGTTTCCTTTTCTGCTTTATCTCAGTTTTCCATTTCTGAAGCATGCCTTTTCTTTTTCAAATTATTGTTCCTGCCAGTTCACGTAACGCTCCATCTTGTGCATTAGTCAAGCGAAAAATATGCGTCTACAGTTTCCCTTTTTTACTATATTCGATAACCAAGTACTTCCTTTTGATTCTTATCAATTAAACAGACAAATGAGCAAGAACATAAACACATAGCATAACACATACACAAAGCAGTATGAGCCTAGATAAAAGTCTCACAACTAGAAGTCAAAAGCCTTTAAAACATGCAACCATGTTCAGATTTGCATCAACCAAATCAGTCATAGACACAAAAAATCTGACGTTAAACTCTATCAGAACCAAAAAGAACTTTTTCAGAGATTTCCAATAGAAAAAAAACAAAAAAAAACTGAGTGCTACTATAGACGATTGGATTATCTGGTTGTAGCTTCGGCTCCTCCTGTTCACCCCTGCTTGGTAGCACAACTCAGATAAAAAACCATTAAGTATACCAACAGAAGGTAAGGTGACATACATGTGTCTAAAACATGTTACATAATACACATATCCTGAAGTACTGCTTGGCGAAGAGCATCCACATTGCCAGGTGGTGTCCCGAGACGAGGATCCATGCGATAGAGAGACACATGCGTGAGACATTCACCCTAGTTAAGACTTACAGGTTGCTAGCATTGTATGAGATGATACAGAAGAAAAAGAAAGGCCAAGTAGAACTTGCTCCCCGATTCATACCCCCTGTTCAGAACGTGAGCCAACACGAGGCGTCCGAAATTGATGGGCAATCTGTGGTACATCCAATAGATAAATGATAAGTTCAGGTTTTAATTCCTAAAACTACACTGCAGAGAACATATCACTATAGTATAGTAAAGAGTCGAATCCCACAAGGACCATATAGTACGACTCTCAGTTCTAAAAATGATTATAGCTAAGACAAATAAAAGAGAGATTATTTTCGAAAGATTGAAAATTAAAGCGAATGATTAAAGGCGAATGTAAATCAATAAACTAAAAATCTAGGCGATAGGGAAATTCCGCCGGTATTCAGGTTTCAAATTCAGGTTGACAAGCAAGATTACCAAATGAAAATAGTTCTCAACTCAAAAGATGACAATAGACTAATCTCCTCCCGAAGTATTAGATCCATATGATAGAATTGCTAGGAAACAAAGACTAACCTTCTCCCAAAATCTTAGATATCTAAATTAGACAACTCAATCATGAAGTGATTACAGATTCGATATGTTCATAAGCATCAAAGACAATACTCCCGCAAGTAGAGACACTTATTCATCTAGACTGGGTCAGATTAAATAAACCAAATCTCTTTGTATTTATTAACATAAAATCATGAACTAGGTGATCAAGCTAATTCAAGCAAAGATAACAGATCCATTTAAGTCAAACCCTAACTATCAAAACCTGTTTTTCCTGGGAAATCCCTAAAACCTAACAAAGAGACTACTCAGACATAGCCAAGAAATCAACAATCATAGAATAAGAAAGAATATTCAAAAACAAGAATTAAATAAAATAAGTGAGTTCAGATTTCTTCTCCAAATATAGGTGTAGGATTCGTCTCTCTCAGAAAAACTCTCAAAGAAAAAATAATAAATTGTTTTGTATTGTAACTTATTTCTTTTTTTCTAATGAAAAACCCTAAGCCTCTTTATATAGAGTTCAAAAAGAATAAAAAGAATATAAAACCCAATAAGGAAAACCAATGATAAGTCTTGAGAACGAAAACTTCTTTTTAAAAATCTTCAAGTTTTCTCGAGCATTTGGATTGATCAATCCAAGTATGGATCGATCGATCTGACGTCCTTTTACTTCACGGATAGTTAGATCTAAGTGTGGATCGATCGATCCTAATTTTCGTAAGTTTGAAAAGCTTCTAGATTGATCGATCTCCTCATATATCGATCGATCTACTCCCTCATGTACTGCACATGTTTCTTCTGCGAGACAGCTTGACCAGTCTTCCGTAAAATCGCCATAACTTTTGATTGCATTAATGGATTGACCTCAAATCACTTTCATATGAAAGCTAACTCACGTGTCAAGTTTGAGGCAAAATATCATCTCATTTAATTCATGGGAACATCTTCAAATGTAGGTTAACTTTTGGCTCTTCTGCTGAACTCTACTTCTTTATTTGTCAAATCGCATCATATTTTGTGCATTAATCCACCTTTTTGCTCCAGAACGTCTAAAATACCTAGAAAAATGAAAATATGCCAAAAACACAAGGAAAATACTTGAATGATGCCAAAAAACAAGTATAAATACCCACTAAAAAGCATCAAAATCGAGTGATATCAATAAACCAGGAACGAAGGACTTATGTAGGTGGCATTCTTCATTGATATCAAATTATAACAACATGTTTTGTACAAGGTAGCCTTGCCGGGAGTAAAATGAATGATCTTTAAGTCAGTCCACACGAGAGTAAGACCATCCGACATAAACTTAGCTAAGGTGTCTTCAGAAACAGCCAAAGTCGTGGCTTCACCCGCATGATTATCAAAAAATTTCAATCCCAAGAGCCTGATTGATATGAGAAACACAAAATGCATAGGAGTGACCACGAAACTAGACCAACAGAGACTTGGACTCGGTCTTGTCAAGGGTAAATGAGGCAAGGATTCTAACACCACGCCATGAATGAAACCAGGGAGACAACATATTGTCCTCAGACAGCCGAAACCACTGAAAAGTGGTTTAATATGGGGTGAGAGAACCGTCAGATCAACATTGTGTTCCTCAAGTAGAGTGGTGGTAGTAAAAATGTCATACCGCTCCTGAGAAACTGCCAAGAAGAACCTAGTCATATCAACAATATGCCAAGGTTTCTTGGAAGCATTATGCGTACAAGGCTGAGTGCGCCAAGATGATTGACCATGCGTTGTAATGCGGCGCTTCAGACAAGTTGTGGGTGTCAGGGAAGACGTTGCATACACTATTGGTGGTAGAATGGTAGCGGGTGGTTATGGAGTCTTGAAATCAATACTACTAGGAGTATGAAATTAAGGGAGAGGAGATGTTGGTGGTGATGCAGGACAAAGTACCGGATGCGATAGATCATCGTTGTTGAAAAGAACCACTAGGAGATCGTGAAAATCGCTAGTAAAAGCTGGTGTGGGAGAACTCGCATCGTCCATTGGAGTACGGAGAGGTGTGTGTAACTAACGAGAGTCAGAATCAAAGACAAACGATGTGGGTGTATGGTTATAGAGTTGCAAAATTCTCGTGAGTAGCATATTTGATGCAAAGAAAGACAAGTCGTGAAGAAACAAAAAACTGAATCATAACTTAAGAAGGATGAATTCATGTGACGTTTCGTTAAACGAGGCAACCCTAGGAGATGAAGAGACAAATCTAGCCACTTTGAGACTATTATAAATTGAATCTAGTGGGTCTAACGGGCTTTTAGTCGGCAGCTTAACAGCCATGTTCACAAATGAGTAATAAGATTGATCTTTGAGATGTTAATTGCACTTTGGTTGTCATAGTGTATTAACATATGCTCATACATATACCTACAATAATTACTCATTTGTTTCATTCACAATAGTTGTGTGTAACAACTACCAAGAGAAATATATTAAACTTTAGGTGTTGACATCGACATATTGCTCTATTTTTCACTCAGCCAAGCTATCATATTGTTTCCCAAGAAAAACCTACTCCACTGGTGATGCGTCTGTCATCTAGGCTACCAGTTCAGTCTACATCACATTAACCAGCATGATTGGGGTTGCTATCTTTGGTATACTATAATCCTAGTCCAATTGTCTCGTTTAACATACTTGACAATTCTTTTCAAGGCTTTGAGATAAGACATCTTAGGTTAGGCTTGATTACGGGCACACACACCACCACTCATATTGATATCTGGTCTAATAGATGTGAGATATAAAAGACTCTCAATTATACCACGATAGAGATTCTTGTCTACATATTCTTTCTACTAATCTTTTGAGAGTTTGCATGTGGTGCTCATTGGGGTTTTTCTGATTTGCAAGAATCCATACCAAATATTGTCACAAGGCTCTTGGCATAAGTACTTTTTTGTAATGAAGATTCCATCAGTGTTGTACCTACAATCCAAATAAATAACTTATATCCTCACACATACTCATTTCAAATTCTAGTCTCATTCAGTTGATAATAGTCATTAATAAGTGGTTGACATGTGAAACCAAACACAATATCTTCCATATAAATCTGCACAACCAAGGATTTCTGATTCTTATAGTAATGAAACAAAATCTTGTCTACACTACCATGGACAAAACCTTGTTCCAACAGGAAAATGGTTAATCTCTCATACCACGCTCTCAGAGCCTGTTTGAGGTTGTACAATGCATTTTCAGCTTGTATACATGATTGGGATGATCAAATCTTCAAACCCTTTGGGTTGTTCAAGATATACTTCCTCTTGGATGAACTTGATTAATAATGCACTCTTAACTTCCATTTGGTGTAGCTTGAAACCTATAACATAGGTCATTCCAAAAAAGAACCAAATGGACTCTAGTTAAGCTATAGGATCAATTCATTCCACTTGTATACTCCTGTGCTACCAGCCTTGCCTTTCTTCGAACAACATGTCATGTTTTTTTTTCTTGAAGATCCACTTGGTGCCAACAATGTTGACGTTCGCAGGTCAAGGTACCAGAGTTAAAACATTGCTTCTCTCAAAATCTTCCAGTTCTTCTTGCATTGAAGTATCCAATACTCATCTTTCAATGCTTCCATGTGTTACTTGGGTTCGATCATTGATACAAAGCAGAAGTAACCAACCATTTCTCGGAAGTTGATATTCGTTTTCTTGTTACACTTCCATATGTCACACTCCCAATGACGCCTAATACTTGGGTTATTCAAGCCTTGTGTTTCTTCCTCTATTTCTTATGTCACTTCAGTTGCTAGAACACTCTGCAGATTCTCCTAACTTGGAACAAAGAGATCAAGACTGATAATTCCTTCTGTGAGATGCTGAAGATTATAAAAAATGTACAGTCTCCATCAAAACCTTAGTCTTTTTATTGAAAACTCTGTATGATATGCTTACCACAACGTATCCCAAAAAGATCCCATCATCACTTCTGCCATCAAACTTACCAAGTTGATATTTGTCATTCAGTATGTAGCACACACAACCAAAGACGTGGAAGTAACTAATGCTGGGTGGTTTTCCTTTTCATAATTCATACGGAGTGGTTGTTGTTCATTTCTTAGCATATACTATGTTTATGATATAACATGTTGTGTTCATAGCTTCAGCCAAAAAATGTTTTGCAACTTTGTTAACATGTAGCATTGCCTTTGTCATTTGCTGCCACGTTCTATTTATTTTTTTCAACTACTCTGTTCTATTGTGGATTTCTAGGTGCTAACAACTAATGAGCAATGCCCTCATCAACACACAATTTATTAAAGAATTCATTTTTAAATTCATCTCCTCGATCACTCCTAATAGTCTTGATGCTCCATCTTTCATACTTCGGTTGAAATGCCAAGATTCGAAAACTCTCTATTGTCTCTGATTTTTCTCCCAGAAATCTCAGCCAGGAGTATTGTTGAAGTCAAAAATCGTCACGATGAAATGAATGCTTAAAAGCTTTCACGGAAATATTAATCGCTTAATTCGAACATCAAATCACAATAATCATATCATCCCAATCAATGTAACAAGCCGCAAGACTTCCGAAAAGATCTTGTATATTCATCTCGCTAGTTAGCTAGTAGAATACCGTACATTTAACTAGCTGAATCTCATACATTCTGCTCGCCAATTGGCTAGCTGAATCTTGTACATTCAGCTACCAATTGGCTAGCTGAATCTCGTACATTCAGCTAGCCAGTTGGCTAGCTAAATATCGTACATTCAGCTAGCCAGGTGGCTAGCTGAATCTCGTACACTCAACGGAATAAGCTAATGAAGTCACGATACGTCCGAAAGATCATAAGGAATATGTTTCGAGAAATTCGGATAACTAAGGTTTTTTCCCATCTGCTTTTCCTATAACTAAGGTTTTAACCAAGCAAGATGATCCGCTTACGTCCAATATTGGGAGCAAAGCTAGTGTACTCGAAATCAATGTCTACGAAATACGAAAGACCTGGACATATATGTTTTGGAACAACAACAAGAAAAACGCGATCTTCGGACAAACTCTTTAGTTCTGAATATTGTTTACATAAAAAAGCTTTAGCCCCAAACCTCGCAAGCTACGGAAAAAGCGCTTACGATACACGTTAGCGTACATTTCTGGTATACGTTTAGCCCGCCAACTGGCGTGCTGAATCTGAAAAATTCAGCTCGCCATAATCAGAAAAATTTAGCTCGCCAACTGGCAAGCTGGATTGTACACATTCAGCTCACAAACTGGCAAGCTGAACCACAAGCTTTGTATTGCCTCGGACAAATCATCTCTCGTTCAGCATCGTTTCGGGTTTCCGTTGGAATTATACGACAAAAATTGTAAAATTTATTCTCTTCGTATAAATTCTGAACTAATCGTATAAACGGAAGCTGTTTTTAAAAACATTGGAGTCATCCATTCCATACGATTATTTTCTGAGATTCACAAAAAGAATCGTGAAATTCTTTCATGTAAGATTTTATCGTATAAACGATAATGATTAACCTAAACACCAAGGATTATCTCAACTATACAATTAAAGTTGTTATTCTTGAGAATGGTCATATGGACGCATCTATGTTTATTAATCGTACGAAAAGATAAGGCCAACTTAGAAACCAACGTTATACCGCCTATATGATTAATATTCTGGGAAGTCCAAATCGTATCAACGATAAAAGCCCACTTACGATTTTAGATGGGAATTCGACCCACATACGATGAGGGTCTCAACTTGCTCCCCAAGCCGTAAAGAAATAGAAGAAATCTGGAAAAGGAATATTTTCGCAAAAGAATAAACCAAAAAATGAAGATTTATGCAAACTGAAGGGAGACGAAAAAGGAAGACGGATCGACCCTAAAGCCTATATAAGAGAGATGAAGAGGAAGAACACAAATATGTTCAATTCTCCGCACTGAAATACTTATGGCTTAGGTTATTTTTCCATATTTGTTAGTGAGTTGTGACTCAATTAGGTTTACTAGTCTTAGGTCTTCTTACTAGAGAATTCGCCAACATCTCATGTAGCTGAGGCTTATCAGCTGTTGTAACACGCTCATACGCAGATTCATAATAAGATTTCTTTTGCCCTCTTTCAAATTCTTAATTACGTGTTCGTATTAATTACTTTTGTATTCTTGATCTTTCTATGTTTGACACACTTAAATCCGAGATCTCAGAAAAATCGGGGTTATCTCATATTTTCCTTAACTAACATAAATCAGAAAGTGCAAATTTTCGGTTCCCATAAGTATATGGTGAAGTCATCTACCAGCAAAATTTTTTTATCTTTTACCAGCAATACTTTCCACCTGAATGGATCCCATAAGATCCATATGAACAAGATCTAATGGACTCTTTATGGTGATCTATGTCACTTTCGGGTTATGTACTATAATATGTTTGCCTTGTGAACATGTTCTATACACAAAATTCTCATCGCTTTTAGTTTGGGTAGCCTACGGACTAACTCATGATTGGCTAACTTTACCAGGTTTTTGACATTGACATGTCCTTATTTCCTGTCCCATATGTCAAGTTGACTGGTTTTCGTTGCTATGAAATACTTCTCGGTATGTTTCCACATATAACAAATGTTGCTTCTTCTAGTCCGCTGAAGTTTCACATCTCATGCTTTATCAACAACTTGACATTATTTCTTTGTGAATGTCACAACCAAACCTTCGCCACACAGAAAATAAACTATGCAAACAGAAGCAAACAAATGAAAAGGGATATAGATATATCCAAAGGTTAGGAACCTTTGACTATGATACGAGATGATATAAGACTCAATAAATGAATCCTATGGTGACAAATGTAGCAGAGACTCAAAGAAGAACTTAGGTTCTTTTCTTGCAGTTCAATGGCAAACTAATTGATAGAGATAGAATTTAAATCCTAAACTACACTGCAGAGAATAGATCACAGTATTATAGATAGGGTCGAATCCCACAGAGACCAGACATTGCAACGTTAAGTTTTATCTCAAATCAAGCTAAGACAGAACATTAAGTTGTTTGAAATGGAATCAAAACGTTAAAATAATAACGATTGTAAACAATGAAATAAAAGCGTCATGCATCAGGAAAATCCACAAGTATTTAGGTTCAAAAGCCAAGGTTAACATGAAAGATTTTACTTTGAAAATAGTTCTCAACATGAAAGACATAAATAGAGTAATCTCCTCTCAGAGTATTAAACCCTATGTTCGAATTATTAGAAGCAAACTCTTACCGTGTCCAAATAATTCAACCATGCAATAAAGTTCATATTCAATTGTTCATAAGCATTCAAGACAATACTCTCGCAAGCAAGAACACTTATTCATCTATACTAGATCAGATCACTAAACCAAATCTCTGTGTGTTTATAAATCTAATATCAATGAACTAGTTAGCTACTCTAATTCATGCATTAAGAACAAGTCGAGACTAAAAACCTAGGAAATTCAATCCTTTCAGATAAACCATAACATTCAAACATGGTTTCCCTGGAAAAACCCTAAAACCTAACTGAGAACTACTCAGTCATTGAAAAGCATACACAATTCAATCTCAAAGAAGAACTCATAATCAAAAATCAAGAATAGATATTGAAATATAAAATAGGGTTTAGAAATCTTCTCCACAGAGGTTCATGATTCGTCTCCCAGTAAAACTTAAAATAATAAAGCTTAGTGAAATAAAAGCTAGCTGAAAGGTTTTTATAGTGTAAAAAAGTAAATAATTAAAATAATGGAAGACTGATAAAATTGAGGACTTGAGTGCAAAATTGGAAAATTTCTTGTTCTTCTCGGACTGAGTGCTCGATCGATCTCCCTAGTGCTCGATCGGGCACTTTAAATTTATGCTCGATCGGTCTTCTGAATGCACGATCAATCTCTTGTTCCGAATTTTTCCAGACGCAAATGCTTGATCGAGCACATAAGTGCTCGATCGTGCAATCCCTTTTGTGAAGTGATCGATCTCCTTGCTCTGGAACTTGACCAATTCTTCTGATTTTCTCTGAAATGCATCCTTTTGCTCCAAAACAACCCAAGCACTTAGAAACCTGAAACTATACCAATTTGCAAGGAAAATGCTCGGAATAATACAGAATAGCAGACATAAATACCTACTATTATGCATCAAAACCGAGTAATATCACTAATCTTCTAGCTGGACTAAAGTCACTCTTTAGTTGATTACAAGGGATGATGAGATGAATAGACGCCACAAGGTTGCTGGTGAGACCTTGATAAGTCTGGTTGTTGCTCAAAATTTTAAGGGGAATCCACACAAAGAGCTAGGAAAAAGGAACAAATCTCACGGCTCTGAAAAATGTGTTTTCTTTATTGATCTAGGGTAACCCATACAAAGTCCCAAAGGAGCCATATATATAGGGCTCATGGACATGACTTCTAGGGAAAAGCACAAACAACATATTGTTTGGGCTTAAAAACATAAAACAACAAGACATTTGAAACTATAGCAGAAATAAAACAGCAAGACTTTTAAAATAAAACAAAGAAAAAAATGACTAAGTGTTCTTGCGCACCAAAGACAAGAAATTCATTAGTTTAATAATAAGAACTAGACTCAACTTTTTCATTGATGCTCAAAAGGTTTATAACCTTGTTTGTTCAGATTATTGGCCATTAAATGTGTTTAAGTTCTTCTTTGGTTCCAGCAACATTAAGCCTTTTTTTCTTGAGCATCCGTAGTTATTCTTGAGTCTTGACTTGAGCTTGAGCTTCCAACTTGATGATCAATGCTTGAACAACCTTTTTGAAGCTCTCTTTGAGTTTCTTAGTTCCAGCTCTGGTTCTTGGTGGCATATCCTCATCAAAAACATTTTCTTGACCTTTGTGAGGGATAGAAGCTGATGAGGTATGTCAACTACAACTCCTACAGATGCTAGAAAAGATCTCCCTAGAATTAGTGGCTAATCTGAATTCCTATTCATCTCCATGACATGAAAATCAACAGGAACTAGACAACCTCCAACTTGTACCAGAATGTCAGAGATAAATCCATTCGAAGATATAGTAGAATCATTAGCTAGCTTAAAAGACGTCTTAGATGGTTTGATACTTGAAATCTCAATCTCTCTACAACATCTATCAATATGAGTTCACATTAGCACATGTATCGTAGAGTAAGTTTTTGAAATCTACCTCGTTGATCGAACAAGGAATCACAAATTCTCCAGGATCTCGTAGCTTATGAAGCTTTCTGAGAGGATTTGGTTTCCTGCATATCATCTCTTCATCATCGACTTATGTTATGGATTTCTTGGGCTATATTGGGTAAGGAATCTTAGGTTTGAAGGTGCGGAAGGGTACATATGTCTTTGTAATAGATGGATCGATCGATCCAAAGAAGATCGATCAATCTGAACTTCTGGATATGGCAGAAGAAATTGGATCGATTGGTCTAGCTTGGTCCGATCGATCTATATTCCCTAGAGTTTTATGAGCATCTTGATTGATCGATCCAGTTTTGACTGATCAGTCTAGCTCACATGGAACTTGCAGAACGATCAATCTAGCTTGGACCGATCGGTCTGGACTACCTGGATCGTTTTCTGCATAATTTTCCATATTTGCAACTATTTGACCCATATGTTTCATCTAAAAAATTTGCAACTATAATCTTACAATATCCTTTCGGGTTCTCATCAACTTCCCCAGGAAAATACCAGCTTATCTCTTTACATATTATGTTGTTTGAGTAACTTGAGTGTCCAATTGCTTCGCATGTGTAGAGAGAGCTTCGAATATCTGGGTCAACTCATTGAAGTTTATTTTAGATTGTTATTTCCCTTCCAAGATTTGCTTGAACATCATCTCAATCTAGCTGTCTTGATGAGCTTGAGGTGGAGGTGCTTGTTGAAATACATGCTGAGAAGTTCGTTGAAAACCGCCTGAATTGGAATTCTTCACAAAAATCTTGGGTTGGTTATCCTGAAAACCACTACCACCCTAATTGTATCCTTTGTTCTCATAGTTCCCTTGACCATTCAAGTAGTTAAAATATTCTTGATCAACTTTTGGAGGTTTTACAGCGAGATAATCAACTTTTATTTCTTATACCTTTTAAGCAAAGATGACATGCTTTTGTTAAAAACTGCGAAAGTATCCTTTCAACTATGCAATGTTTGAGGATTCAGAATAATAAGGGCGATGATTGTTGTTTCTTGCAGGTAGGTTATCTATAAGCTGATAGGCATCTTGAACATATTTTGTCATGTAAATGCCATTGCTAGCTGTATCCAAAGAGATTTGGTACTTTTGGTCTACACTTTTGTAAAATATTTTGAGTAGATTCATCTAAGAGAAACCATGCTGAGGACAATCACGAAGATACTCCTTGAATCTTTCTCACGATTCATAGAAGGACTCTATAGAACCTTGCTGAAACTTACATATCTTGTTTCGCAGAGAGTTAGTCCTGTTGGTGGTGTAGAACTAGCTGAGAAACTTGCTATACACTCATCCCAAGTATGAATAGAGTCTGTTGGGAGAGAATTTAACCACCTAAGCACCTTTTCAGTTAGAGAGTGATTGAAAAAGATGTAATATAGCTAATCATTCGAGACTCCATTGAGTCAAGTAGTGCTGCAGATATCTTCAAAGTTGTCTAGGTGGAGTATGTTCTACCATAATGAAGAGTTGGTGAGGAATGTCAAATTCTCGTCTGAGAGGTGGAGTAGGGAGAATGACATTAGATCCACATGTTTCAATTACTAAATACAAAATCTCGCCGTATTTAGATAATTCAATCATGCATTAAGTTCAGTTTTGATATGTTCATAAATAGCTAAGACAATACTCTCACAAGCAAACACATTTATTCATCTAGACTAGATCAAATCTCTAAACCAAATTCCTTTGTGTTTATAAACCAAATATCAATCAACTATATGGCCAATTAATTCAATCATTAAGAACAAGTTTAGACTAAAAACCTAACAATTTCTATTTCTTTATGATAACCCTAACAATCAAACCTAATTTCTATAGAAAACCGTCAAACATAACTATGAAACTACTCATATACTAAAAAGTAAACACAAATTAGTCAAAAAGAAGAACTCATAATCATAAAACAATAGTAGATATTGGTATAAATCAGAGTTCAAAAAAACTTCTCCAAAAGGGTTTTGTAATTCCTCTTCCTCAGTAAAAACTAAAAATAAAGCATAGAGAAAATAAAACCTAGCCAAAAACCTTTTGTAGTATGAAATAAAATAAAATAAAATAAATTATGAAAACTAGATAGGCTTGAGGAAACATGTGCAAAATAATGGAAATTCTCCAAATTTCTCGCAAGAAGCTGGATTGATCGGTCTGGGTCAGATTGGTCGGTCTGGACCAATCGGTCTGGCTGCTCTTGATTTTCGAGAGATTTTGGACCGATTGGTCTGGATTGGACCGATCGGTCTGGTTTTGAACGATCGGTCTACCTTGCACATGTTTCTTCTGCGAGCCAGCTTGACCAATCTTCCGTAAAATCACCATAACTCTTGATTGCACTTCTAGATTTACTTCAAACAACTTTCATATGAAAGCTAACTCATGTGGCTATCTAGTATTAAAATTTCAGCTTCATCCATCAATATTAACATCTTTAAACGTTGGAAAACTTCTGACATTTCTGCTGGATTCTGCATCTACATATGCTAATATGCATCCAAAAAGTTCTGAACACCTAGAAACCTATAAAACATACCAATTTTGCATATAAATTCTCGGATAACACTGAATATCAATCATAAATGATTACTATAAAGCATTAAAACCGAGTAATATCAACATTTTCAAAATCTTGAAGTGCCTCTATTTTGCCATCCATACGTCTGGAACAGCCACTGTCGAAGTACCAAGCACCTATTTGTTCTATCTGCCAAGCTACATCTGACATCAATGCTGAGTAACATTATAATAACTTTTTTCTTACACATACTTTGTTTTTGTAGTGTTTATCAACATGGTAGTCCCGCTGATAGAGTACTTGAAAAATCCTTTCATTCCACCAATAGTAATATGTCTTGAAATGACATGTTTCTCTACGGTAATTGGATTGCTTGGCTGCTCTAATAGTGTTTTTTCTTCCAGGATGCCGAGCATGATGAGACAAAGCCTTTGTCCAAGATCTTTCTCTTTTGTATTTCATCACTGTGTTGATTTAATCTCCTCCGCAGTTGCTTTGACAAAGGTAGTTGTGTCACCTGACACTTTGATAACCTAGTCCCTAGTTCGCTATACCAGATCTCCCTAGTGTGAGTAGTTTATTAAGATCATTGGTTCCTGTTAAGAGAATTTTGACTTGCTTCAACTATTTAGACATTTGATGCTGTAACAAATGAGTTAGTTCAGTGGTTAAATCTCTAAATCATAGAAAATATAAAAATCTTGAAAGTCATGGATTCGATTTTCCTTAGAAGTAGTCTATTCTTCAAAATAAAGTTAAATTACATGTTTTGAACATCCTTGGGACACGTAGAAAATTAAGGAATAGAACCGTCTGAAAGTTTGAAGAACACAACAAGTAACATAAATACAAACTTTTATCCCAAACAATTGGCAAAACAATTACAGAGTTAATATTCTACTTGCAATATAAGCTATTCTTCAATACACTTATATGTTTTGAAAACCTAAAATCTAATACTTGTTCTTTCTCACAATCTCTCCAACCTCTCTTAAGCAACTCTTTAAACCCTAACCTAAGATTAAAACAAGACCGCTAAAAGTGTTGAACTTCTTTCACACTTTTAACACCTTAAATACTATGCAAAAGCCCTAATGATTATCTTTCTTTTCGTCGAGAATCTCAAATTCCTTTTTTCGATATTTCCAAAACTGTGTTTTCTTTTCTGCTCTATCCTAGCTTTCCATTTCTGAAGCACACTTTTTTTTCTTCAGATTGTTGTTTCTGCCACTTCACGTAACGCTCCATCCTGTGCATAAGTCCAACAAAACTTTTGCATTTACATCGTCATAGTAAAAAAAAAAAAAATTCTTTCAAGTTTGTTTTAACGAAGTATCGAGCAAACAAATGAAACAACACTTTTTTCAACCAAATGAAACAAAACTAACCGAACAGGATTGTGAATTGTTTGTATCTTTATGATTTATGTGATTTTCATATTAATAATTTGGATATAATTATGTCTTCCTAGTACCCATCCAAGTCAAAATCTTCACGCCGATCTTCTAATAACCTAGTGGGAGGTAAGTCTCTAATATTATGATCTTGGCATAGATTCAAGACGCAAGGATATTTTTTTAAGTTAGTTTAGAGAGAATAGTTTAGAAGATAACAAAAAAATAAAAATCTTCACACATATACGAAAGTATGTCAAAACAATGACACAAAAATACAATAATTTGGATATAATTGTATGTCTTAAACTCCAAGTATCCAACAAAAGGATTCTCAAAATAACACAAAACATTAGGTATATTCCAAAAATATCACACACTCTAAAAGTTTCAAAAACACTAAATTTTTTCCTAAAAATACCACAAACATGTTTTTGTTCCAAGAATAGTACAATTTTGAAACAACTTTAAAATTCAAATTTAAACCCGACCCCAAACCAAACTCGATCCCCATCAAAACTAAACCTTAAAATCTATTTAGTGCACCTAAACCCAAAATTTTAAATTCTAAACTTTTAAAATTTACCTTTTATGTTTATCATATTTTTGAAAGAAAACAAATTAATGCTATTTTTGGAACTTTTGAGAGTGAATGATATTTTTGAAATTTTTACTTTTTCAAAGTATTTTGATACATAGACATAATATAAGTGTTATATGATCTATTTTTTGGGTCACACATGTATATATTAATGTGTAAAAGTCATTATTTAAAAAAGTAACTTTAGAATAAAATAAAAAATTTGAGACATAAGTGAGATGAAATATATATATATATGTAGATATTTTTGTTTATATCCCATTTGATGAAGGGAAAAATTAGAAAAATATCTCATATAAATAAAAGGTTATCATCTTTTAGGTAACTCTAAATGAAAATACATAGACTTTCTGCATTGCATCCCATAACCAGAGAACTAAAAATCTCATAGAATTTTCCCACTGCCATAAATGCTAGAATTATTGTTAAATGGTTTTTGGTTTGGGAAAGAAGTATTGCGATTATATAAATTTGAGGTTCTCCACACAACAATCTTCTTCGTGTAGTGTTTGAAAGTACTATTCAGAAAAGAGTTCGATAGATTATATTTTTGAGCTATACAAAACATAATAGTTATAGTGGTATCTTGAGATTCTATGTCATACTGCCGTCATATTTGTTTACAAAATTAAATATAAAGATGGTCTTAACTTTGAAAATAGGGTTAATTTGCGAAATAGCAATAGCATCGACGAAATTAAGAGAATGTACAATCGCGTGTAATCGGTTTTTTGGAAATCATATGCACGCGATATCTCAACTCGCCCCTTCAGTGAGCTACACGCGCTGCGAAGAAAAGGAGTGTAGGCCAGCTATCTCTATTTCCATGTCAGGCGGCTCAATCAAATCGCAGATGTCTTCTCCATCTGTATAAACTGTATCGTAACAAAAGAAGGAAACAATTCAAATCCCCCCCCCTAAAGAAGAGTAGGGCGAAGCTGGATTTCTATATTAGGGATAGTAATTTAGGTATTTGTCTATATATACAAAAAACCGACTCCAATGGATAGTATACCAAACGCGGCGTCGGTGCAGGGGGTAAGAAGATTATCGGTTGTAAGTTTTTCTCGTTACATATATTGTCGGACTTAGTAACTTAAGCGAAGAAGGTACAACTTAATGATCCAATCTCGAAAAAGTAAACTTGCCCAGAGGCTCACCTGCGAGGAAGATAAATTGTAAAAAATAAAACAATTTAAACGAGCTTCAGTAAATAGTTTAAGCTCTTAAAATAAATTCTGATAAGAAATCCGAAAGTAGAATGAAAACCTCAAAAATCACCCTATCCCTAGATAGGTTCGAAGCAGTAAGCAATGGAAAAGGAAACTCTGGTTGGCTAAATTGAGTAATAGGGTCCGCTAATGTAGAGCATGCCATACGTATGATAAACAAGCTACTTGTTTTGATATACGAACTATTCGTACAGTTAGGAAGAATACATAAGAAATTAGGATAAAAGGAGAACATAAACCAGAATATATACCCTAAAGAGACAACTAAACCCAAATTGGACAATAATAAACCCAAGAAATGAACACTGAAAATGAACATTAAACCCTATATATGCCCACAAATTATCTCAACAACACTAAGCATTGTAAACCCAAACAAGAAACCCTAAAAACAACATTAAACCCTAAACCCTAAATCTGAAACCCTAAACCGTAATATAAACCCTCAATCAAAACCCTAAATATAAATCCTAAATATAAAACCTAAACCCTAAATATAAACCCAATTTGTAATAAATAAGCTTCTCTTTAACAGTTTATATATTAATGACAATATACGAAATGTTCTAATTATTTTGATGATTTGTAGTTGAGTACTCAAGACTTAGTCAGAGTTGTGGTGGGAAACTGGATGAAAATGCCAACTGGAAAATGGTCGTTCATACGCAAACTTAGTGAGGAGATAAAGCAAATATGAATTTACCTTGGCCTGTCATATGGAGAACTTGTCAATCTAGTAGCGAGGACTATTAATTTCCGAGGCTCGTTTATAAATATGATTATGTCCTATGAGTATCCTCCTTGGATGTTGGTCGGGGAAGACAGTTAAGTAGATCCGCAATATATAAAGGGGGGGAGGAGGATGTGCGTGTCTTTGTGCAAATGTGTAGGGACATATAGGAAGTGGATATGTTTGTGACAATTAAACCAGAAATTGCGGGTAATGCGGGAACTAGTTATTTTTTTGGGAGAAAACACCAAACTACAAAAGGTCTGCAAACGAGGATGACACAATAAGCGATGAAACGTACAACGACACAAGTAGCTATTACTTTCAGGAAAATGCAATGCAAGCATCAAAGGGAGGAGAGGCAAATGACACTTCAGAAGCTAAGACCTATAGCGAGGATGCAACTAGTTGCTACGAGTCTGATGAAGATGAAGTTGAAGTGATACAACTAGTAGATGTACCGAGTACCTATGTTGATAGTTTGAGTAGTCCTGTGACTATAGAAGGTGGACCTAGTAGGAGAAATTGTATAGATGTCAAAGGGAAAGGTATTGTTCAGGACGATGTGAATGTACACCCGGATCCACCGGTTCTGGACATGAGAACATTACCTATACAAGAAGAAATGGTGGGAAGAGGCAAAGATGTTGCCCAAATTGCAATTATCAAGGATAGAGGACACCACTCTGTGGCAAGAATAATTTTTCAGACCTCATATGAGTCAAGCGATACAATAAGCGATGAAGATTGTGTGGATCGTTTCAGCCGGGTAATTCCTTGGTGGGTAACAAACGATGAGACAGTGAGAACATTTTTTTCCCTAACATAAACAATCCAGCACTTTTTAGTCGAGAAGCACCCCCAATTTTCAACGATCTGTACACAGAAGGTACAAAATTACTTTCATGATACATCGTATATCGGATATGGTAGACATATTATAATAAGTTTGATCATGTAGGTAAGAGTTGATGAGAACTTGTTATTTAAATGTGCAGGCGTAGATGGAGCTTTTTTGACATCGATTACGAGGGAGACAAGATATTTGTTGGCCGTGTGTTCAAGAACAAAGTCGATTGCAAAATTAAAATTGAAATCAATGCCATAAACAGAAAGTTTAACTTCAAAACAGCATGGTCTTCACTCGATTGCATGGTCTTCAAATGCACATCAAGTGTATGCCCATGGCGCATCTACGCTGCAAGGGTGGACATCTCTGACAATTTTCAAATCAGATCAGTGACATTCGAGCATTGTTGTACAATAGATGAGCGACGAAATTATCATAAATTGGCAACAACCCAAGTAATTGCTGAATTGGTTGCTAAGCATTACTTATGTGTAAAGAAGGGTCCTTCCTTATGGTGTGAGGAAAATTATGCTAGATGACTTCCATGTGAATGTTTCATACTGGAAAGCTTGCAGGGCTAGCGAGTTTGCGATTGACAGGACACTAGGATCAGTTGCTGGAAGCTATGCTATTATGCCGAATTACATGGCGTTGTTAGAGCATATGAATGATGGTAGCAGATGTTACATGGAATATATAACCGAGAGTGATGGGAAAACCCGATTCAAGTACAATTTCATTGCCCTGGGTGCTTCTGTGAAGGGTTTTTTGTATCTTAGGAAGGTGGTTGTCGTAGATGGAATATCTTTAAAGGCTAGGTACGGTGGCACGCTACTGACCGCAGTTGGTCAGGATGCAAATTTTCAAGTGTTCCCTTTGGCGTACGGCATCGTTGACAGTGAGAACGATGATTCTTGGGAATGCTTTTTCAACAGATTGAAAACGTTTGTATGTGATTTTGCTGATTATATCAGACAGGCATGAAGCATATACGCTGGTCTTAAGAAGGTATTGTAACCAAAAACATAGACTGGTAGCAAGTATACACGTTTTGATATTCAGTATACTTATGTTAAATATGTTGTTATGAAATTGTAGGTGTACACAAGGGCGAGACATGCATGTTGCATGGTGCATTTGTATCGGAATGTGAAAATAAACATTCAGCCTAAAACTCTCGGTTATCTAATGATGCAAGTAGCAAGATAACACAATCAATGATTTCAACAAAAAATTCCTGTAAATACAGAATACCAACCCTCTTTGCGCTGTGTACCTACTCGATATTGGTATGAGCAATCGGAAATTAATTAAGACATTAGTAGTAGTCAATTTTCTCACTAGATGACGTGTACAGGTTTTACGCATTGGACACGTTCTCATTTTGAAGGGAGACGGTATAACATAATGGACTCGAACATCGCGGAGTCGTGGAATAATATGTTGAAGGAAGCAAGAGAGTACCCATTGGTGACAATGCTTGAGTACATCAGGAGTCAGATAATGACGTGGTTTGCTATTAGGCGCAAAGCAGCGAAAAAAATGGATGGTGACTGTTGTTTGACACCCCAAGTACGAAAGAGGGTTGAATACAACTACGAGGAAGCAATGCAAATGGTTGTGAAATCCATTTGTTCAACACAATACGAGGTCAAAACAAAAAAAGGCATAACCTACCTCGTTAATTTTGATGACGGATGTTGTAGCCGCCGAGAGTTTCAATTGATTGGAATTCCATGCGCGCATGCACTTGCGGCAGCATCAAGTGTAGATCTTCCTACGGAACCGATGGTGATGAGTGAGTATTACAATAATGCTGGGGTCGGGGCATATGTTGAGAACATATATCAAAACCTTATGCTGGAGGCAATGCACTAACAGGTGCGACATTCAATAAGGATAAGGATTTAATGCCGCCTAAGGTTAAAAGGCCTCCTGGTCGGCCCAAGAAGCTAAGGATTTTATCAAAGGGGGAGTATAAGGTAAGATTTAACCTTGTGGTGAACTTGTAAAGGAGGACGAATTTGGTTAGATTATCGTGATGGTTGATTGACTCTTTTCAGGTCGTTGGACAAAGGAAGTGCAGCCGTTGCCATGGAAGAGGACATAATAACGCAAGTTGTCGCAATCCGTTGTGGGAAGTCTAGTTCACAAGCGGATTGGTGGAAACCGTTTTTTAGGGCACCAGATTAATAGCTGGAAGCGGGGGAGGTCTTTTTGGGGGGTTTGTGTACCAAACGGTCGTAGCTGTTGAAGGTTCTCTTGAGGTGCTTGTAAAAAAATAAGTTAGACTGTTTTAAGTAGTTTGTATACCGATCACAGTAATCGGTACACCTTGTTTAATTATTTTTTTGTAATGAAGGCGAACCCCACAAGCCTTGGTGTATTAACGATATTTAAATGCTTTGTTGCTCGAATATTGTAAGCAAGATGCCCTCTGGATTCTATGTTGCAAAACTTTGAGTTGATTTTGTTAAATGGAGTAGGTGTAACACAACTAAATGACATAAAGTGTTAGAAGCTTAGAAAGTGTTAAACAATAAAAGTCATGCAGAGTTTGTTCTGAGAGAGTAGCACACAAAGAAGTTGTTCAGTTGTAAGATATGTAGAGTAAGCTAATTAAGAGGATTGGTGTTGGAGGATCGGTAACAAGGGTTTCGAAACATTCCATCCCATAGTTCTTCGCTGCCACTTTCAGATATTGATTGCCTAACAATGACGATTCGTCAATGTGATCAAGCGAATGTTGTTCCATCAGTACGAGTGATGCAACACCAGAAAGATCTGAGACAAAAGAAGAATGACATTATGCGTTTGTAGAATTGTACTTAAAGGTGAATGTATGAGGGTAATTGAAGAACAAACTTGGGTCGTCTAGTACGACATCTAATTCATTTTTGTCTATCTGAAACGCATCCAAACCAAGTGATTCAACCTCGGTGAAGACCCTTTGTTATCTTATGAAATATGGCAATAGTGTTGACATGAACTAGATCACGTGCTCGACCTCTGATTTGGAGAGAATTTGATAGTTACAATCGAGAACTTCAATCGATCTTTGTTTCAGGTCAATTGCAAGACCTATCTAGTGGTTGCTCTGGATGATTATTGCATAGTATATAACGACCACCAAGGAGAACTACTATGGACGCTTCGCGATAGGTAGATTTGAAGCAATCGAGAACCAGAACTTGCCCTTGTAAAAAGTTCCCTGGAATGAGCCCCACAGACGTCGCATTTCTTGCACCCAACTAGTTGGTAGAAAATCGTACCTACAGTTTCGTATTTTCTCTCTCCAAAGCTGAACGTCAAGGAGAACAATGTCCATCACCTATAGATAACATAACCATTTAGAAGGTACAACATGAATATAATAACTACCGAGTACTTGAAATCAGGTATGAGAAGATTCACATATGTTGGATTGCCATATTTCAGTTGGCTCAAATTTGGACAAAAAAGTGTGTTCTCAATGGCGAGATTGTCCTGACCATGATAAACCATGTAGAGAATAAGAGGAGTGTAAGCAGTATGAACAAGGACATTAACTTTTAAGGTCGTTGAGAGTCTTAACATGGAATTATCGAGACACAATTGGAAGTTCTGGCATTTAAGTAGCGGTGGGTTGTCAAAGGCTCTGAATTCCATATTTAGAGGAGATAGAGTAACCTCCAAGATATCTGCATCGTTCACTATTGGCGCGGCAATGTTTTTCTTAACTTGACGTGGTTGCATTTTTTCAAGCTTGACTGGATTCGGTTTAGCGGCAACGTTCTGATTTATCCTTGAACTTCTTCTCACAACTTCATTGGCTATTTCTTTCTTGCTTTTCTCTGCCTTACTCCTCTTTCTAGGAAGAGTTTCTAAAGAATCCTTTTGTTTTTTTGGGTTTTCAACATCCTCGGTTCTTCTTATCACCTTATTGCGAATGGTTGACAAAGTTTCATGTTCCTCTGCTACGCCACCTAGCGTAGTCAATATATTGCAAGTAATATACAAAGTACTAAGTGAAGGAAATAGTTTAAACGTAGATGGTAATATTGGTCATTAATGGTGCTCGGGCCCATCCACTAATAAACAATGGCCGAACACCAGAATACCTATGAGGCAGCAACAGATGACAGTACATGTAAGTTGGTTGAGAAACCCATATAAATATTTGGCTGTAATATGCTTTTAACATCCGAGATCAGACAAACCTATGAGGTATGACATTGAAAAAACCCTGACAAAAAAGGGATGTACGCATGGCAATATAGTAGAAATGGAAGTTTACCTTAAGTGATACCTGAGGTTGAACTCCACCTCCATGTGTTCTTTTTATATTACCTGGAAGTGCAGGTTTGGTTGTTGTTTCATTGGTTTCCTGAACAATGGATGGAAGAACCGTCTCATGCTCCTCACGAGGTTTGCTTCCTGTATTATGCAGTGGGAATGATTGACTATGCACTTCTCTGACGGCTGCTGAAACAATTGGACCTGGATCTTTGCGCTGCCCTCCATCATCACGTTGAGTTGGCAAAGTTTGGCCTGCAGACGGGGGAGCTAAAGACGCAAGTATTGGTCAGTTTGAATATACAAATTACGTAAACCAACTAAGTAGTTTGAGTATCAATATACAACAGGAAATGTGAGAAGCCAACCTGGGACATTAGTGTTTTGCTGTTGGGCAGCATCTCCTTGTGATAAATGGGGGGAGAAAGACGGAGGTTCGATGTCCTCGAGGCGTGTTGCGATGTTGGCAGTGCATGGAGTATGGGAACCTGCTGAAACATTGATAAAGAAAGCACAAACCTATCAAACAATATTGGAAATGGTGATTGTTAGATTGGTTGGTTGGGTGTAACTATCACCTGTGGGAACAGTTTCACTCCTCATTTGTGACCTCAGATTATCACATCTCGATCAACCACCCATTTCTTTGATAACAACGTTTTCAAAACTTGTCTCTGGAGGGTTCTCGCGAACGACAGACCGGGTGATATCTTCAGCCTCGTTATCTGATACCATTTTGTTGCCCCCTCTGCGCTCGGTGAACTTAGAAGCTTTTCCTTCTTCGTCTGAAAATGAAAGTCTGTTAGTTTTGGAGTGCACAAAACTGCGGGTTACATAGGGAATGTACTAATGTGCCTTTTGTACCTGTAAAAGGGTTATCTCTAAAAGGATGATCATCTCCATTTTTTAGTGACATAACCGGTTTTCAATTCAGTTAACAACTTCTCAAACTTTTGGTCGATGTGGTTGATGACACTTCTGCTGTACCCTTCCAGAAGTGGTAGGGTTTGCTCTTGAATGAGGTCAGCAACCTTACGGAAAAATAGGTCCTGATCGAAAGGCACAGCTAGTTGATCATATGAAGAGGGTTTTGCATGGGATGGTCTCTCCTCCGGTCCTTTTTTGCAGTCATTACCGGCAGGGCTCTTGCTACCTGACTCATCGTCCTCCCTCTGCGCTTTATGGTGCTTTTCTTGTGCTTCGATGACATCAGAAGCCCGCAAACCACCAATCCAAGAGTTGACTTCAAAAGGGAAATCTTCTTCTATTAAAGTTAGAAGGTAGTCAACAGACGCATCAGGCTTGTCATCATCGCTATCAGTTTCCTCGACTAACTCTGCGGCTTCTTTACTTAGCAATGAAATAACAGAAACCTGTGTAATCAGCATGTAAGAGAATTAGAACATGATAGACTATATGGATATGCAGAGTACCAAGTTTATTATAGTATACTGGCTATCGTAAGAACGGAAACTCACTTCACCAACTGCGTCTAACGACCAGAGCGTTTTGTTCTTCAGGTGGAGACTCATTTGACTTATAAAAGAAACCATCTCCTCGGTAGATGCACCTCTTCCGACCATGGACTGAAGTATGGTATTGTGAACTATTGGAGGACAACATGCGACTGTCACCAGGATCATCGCATGGGCAAAACCTTATATCGAAGTGGTTGCTTGGGTTTAGTTGAAAGGATCTTTGGACTTTGTGCTCTCAACAGTTAGGTAGAAGGATTCCCTTCCCCATGGGTAGTTAAAATCTTCAAGGTCAAGGAGGTGGTGAACCCTTTCTTTTGTTATCTGCGTATTGTTCGATATTAGGCACATTATACCATCAACAAGAAGCAGTATCGATAAGTGAAGCCTTATAAGTCGGTCCTTCGACTTGGTTCCCTCTAGCAGCTGTCGGTGAATCCACGAGGCAGTGGGTTTCTTTTCACTGCCAAATAGCTTGAGCCAAACGCTCTCGAGACTTGTGCTTGCTTTACCTTTTCTTTTTTAAGTTTTTGGAGGCATAATTTCTTGGCCTCCTCGTTCTCCTAACCGCACTTTAATCCGTGACAACGGCAAATTCTTGAATACCATAGCGTATGGGTTTCCCAGCAAAAACCTACCATAGCTCGTTTTCTTTCTTCGTCACTAATTGCCTTGATAGTAGGTATTGTAGAAAGACGAGGGAGAATTCGTGATTCTCCATTTGCAAAATCATTTTGAATTGTGAATTCATTACGAATTCCAAGTCTTCAGGATCTAATGTATGCTTAATGTGCTGAACTGCCCGAAGATTAAAATACTTATTGACCCTAGCACTTCCCCCAGTCTCATGGTTTAATTCAAATAGCCTTGGAGGAAGTTCGTGGCCGCTTCCTTCTTCCATGTACACACTGCAATGGCAATGTCACAGAAAGTCAATACTTAGACTATTGAAACAAGTACTCAATATACTCAATACAGAGAAAAATACTGATATGTGTACCCATTGGGGCACGCACATAACAATTACATAGTTTCTAACCACAATACCCAAAAATAAGATGCAAGAGAAGCAAATTTGTTTAAACACGAATTTCCAGGCATGCAAGTTATAGGAAGAGAGGATAATGTTACAAATTGGTATGCATTATAAGAACTGAACCGGTTCTGATAATATGTTAACAAATCCCCAATTGGAAAATCTCTGAGAAGAAGCATTACGAAATAAGACAAGATCGTGCAGTGAAATAGGTAACGCCTAATTATCTATCCTTATATTTAACAAATTTGGGGCAATATCAATGAGTTAACTAAATTTAAAGTAATAGTGAAGTGCAATTTACCTTCGTTAAGAAAACCTAATCCGACTTCTGTGAAGTGGGTTTTTGCTTCGAAGAATCTCTGGGACCTTGACGGTGGTTACTGTTCAATTATTGTTCTCTGTCTTCAAATGCTTTCAGTATTTAGAAATGAGGCAGTCGGTTTCAATTTGATTTAAGTTGCAGCAGTTGAGAAATGTTATGAAGGAAGTTATGGCTGACATTTCAGTTTTATCGGCATCAATTATCAGGAGAGAGAAGAGAAAGTTTGAAGATGAATAGAAAACAAATAATTATTCTTCTGATAAAGGTAATCTAGGGAAATAGAGTAACTGTTTCGAGTGATAGGGGTTATATCGGTTATATTCTATAATGTCGAAGGAGAGAGATAGCATAGGTTTAGGTGTTATTTAGTTAAATATAGGATATATTACTATTATCCAATACAATTATCCTTGAAAATATCATTTTAATTCATGTATGCTATTATTAAATTACTAAATTTCTTATACAATTTTTACAATTTTGTATCAGTCGTCAAAAAGTACGTTCCTACAATATACTCCCTCCGTTTCATATTAGTTGTCGTTCTGGAGAAAAATTTTCGTTTCAAAATGTGTCGTTTTAGGTTTTCAATGCAGAAATTAAATGAATTTGACTTTTCTAACCAATAGAATAATTGCATGAGTTTTTTCTGTTGGTTGATTTAGAATATTTAATGATGTTTTATTATAGAAAATAGAGATTTCTTAATTTGTGTGCAATATTCTAAAACGACAAGTAATTCGAAACAGAGGGAATATATATCTCGTAGGTTATACTAATAGTAGCACAATATTCGTACATTTAGAAGTATAAAAATAGATCCTCTAGTAAATTTATATCCAAACTTTCTAAATATATAATACCAGCATTTTACTTACAAACGTATATGTCTTGACATCCTAATTTCCTATTCCAACAAGGTACTATGCAAAAATTTTAATTAGTTAACTATAACACACATGTGCTAAGCAAATTGTCAATGATTTAAAATTTGCTTAACAATGGAGAAAATGAGAAATAGATGGAAAGCAAAAAAAAAGAAAAAAAAGCAGATTAGTGACTAATTAGTTAACTATATAACACACATGGGCTAAACAAATCTTCAATACCTAATGCCTTGTAACCTAATTACCTAATGGTACTACTAGATACCGGCCTCAGATATTAGGTTTAATTCTTCCAAAACAGAATTTAAACATGTTGTAAAATGAGGATAAAATAATAATAAATGGTCAATTTAAAATTTTCTTAACAAGAGAGGAAATGAGAAATACAGAGAAAGCGGAAAAAAAAAAGCAGAAAATGATATGTGGATCCCAGCGCCGAGAAACGCGTGACTTGCCACAAATATAATGTTTGCAAGTGACATTTTTTCTTCTCTTTATTAAACAATAGAAGAAAAGAGACTTTAAAGGAATTATTTGGATAATTCGAGAAGCGTCCACCACAATATGTAATCTTTCCAACAATGTTAATTGTTCCTTTTAATAAGTAGACTTGAAACTGATTTCATGATTTTAAGTCTCTATCTTTTAAGTCATGGATGGTCAAAAATCAGTTTATTCTATTTCTTGTCTTAAAAAAAAAAAAAAACATTTTATCTCAGTTTTCTATATCTCAAGTTGTGGATTATCAAAGTTACTAAATATATCTCTTTTTTGGTTGTCTTAATGAGTAGAACATAAGGTTTTTTTACAGAAGATCAGTTTTCTATTTTGCTTCCTAGTCTTTATGAAGCAGCTGTTAGTCTAATGAGTTCTGGTTTTATGCATTTAAGCGAAGAAAACTAATCAAAACTCATTTGATGAGATTGTTTTTAGCCATAGTTTATAATTAATATATATATATATATATATATATATATATTACA